>JAQZBX010007342.1:0-26575 GCA_029593785.1 Cabassous unicinctus | reverse complement strand
ATATTTTAATCATACTTTGTGTAAAAACCTACCTTTTAAGGAATAAAATTTCAACTCCATTCCTAAGATAATATGTAGCTCACAGATCCTCATCATTAAATATGCTATATATTTTTGCCAAACATTAGTATTAGACTCTTTTAAACTTGAATCTGAAAGTAAGTGTAAAATATTTTACTTTGAGAAAAAATCACTCATTTTCATTGGTTTGTTTTCTTCTTTACTGTAGTAAACCCACTGTGCTTTACTCATTGACCATATATATTTAATGTCAAATCAGAATAACGTTAGTCTAGTGCACATGACATATCAAGTAGGATAGTGGAGAAATCTCACAGGCACACTGAACTTTGAGAAATCCAGCATGTCTTAAGAAAAATATTGGATGAAGAGCTAAAGGGGAATATAATATAAATATTATGGGAAATTCTGCCCTGCATAATGTTCAACCCAATGCTGGATTGTGCATGAGATGTAAGCTATTATTTTACTCTTTCAGCTGTGAGGCATCTCTAATAGCATAAACATCTTGCTGAGCTGGATGCCTGTATCCCATCTTCATCATTTCTCATTTGATGATTGTGAAAAATTTTGTATTTAATTTTGTTTGAACACAGCATGTATTATCTTTTCTTTAAAATCTTCCTATAACTTTTCAACAAGTGAGAGGTTAAAGGGAATCTCCCTAAGCACGTTTCTCCTCCTATATCTTATTCGTGGAAGATAGGTTGACTACACACTTAGATATTTAGAATTTGGCTTTTATGTGTATAAGCAAAATTATGTGCTGTCCCTCATAACCATTCTTTCTAATTTGCCTTTTTTTCACTTCTCCTTGCAAAGTATTTCTCAATATATACATGAAAGGCTCTATAAATTCAAGAACATGCCTTGAAATCCCCTCTTCCACAACTTAATCTTACCATTCTTGTATCATTCCACTCAATAATGCTGTGTATCTAGACATTCCAAAATTCATGGCTTGTCAACAAGTGTTTAATTCTTGCTCATGTGTCTGTGCATTAGCAGGTGTTCACCTTAATGAGGCTTGGCATGGCTGGGTACTATCACAGTCTTCATTTGAATTCAGATACACTACATGTAACTCGCATTCTTCCCATGCATAATATATAAGTTCATATTGTATTCAAAGCTGGTCTGCATGCAACACCTGGATACATAAAACATGGACAAAATGAGGCATTCCCACTCAGACAATACAGAAATACTGAATTTCTAGACACTTTGATATGTGAGAAATTTTTTAATCTCACGGATATGTTTAAATGATTAAAATGGATGTCATATGGAGAAATAGGAAAGCTATATTTTCACATTCATTTGAGCATTGCAGGAAAATTTGTTTAAAATATTTTGTGCTGCAGAGAACAGAAGTATAATCATTAATTAGAAGGCACAAAGAGGTATATTTTCACACTTTTACACTACAAAATAAATTTCTTCATCTAGAAAATGATTACTAGTGGCATTTACTTTCATTAATGAAGGCTTCTTTTTCATAAAGACGATCCCCCATGTTCTGGCAGCAATATTAGAAAGTTAAAAACCTGGAAGCCAGAGTTATTATTATACATCTAAGTAATAAATTGTTGTTGTTGACCAGACTTGCTCCTCAAAATTGAAGAGAGTCTGAGTTCTCATCATTCTAGGTCACATCCTTCTAAAGAGCCAAGAGGAAACTCTCTAAGCTTGTCTGAAGGAGATTGACTATGAGAAACTTTTGTAACTGAGAAAAAGTTTTTAATATCACAGGTGGAAATTTCAGTAATATTTAACTTGCTGCCCTTCCAGCCTTTTGAGTCATACACACACCACAAACATAGATGTAAACATTATCTGGATAATCTAATTTGTGGAAATGGCAATGGGGCGATGGCAGAGGGGTAGTCAATAATAAGCTCACCTGCTAGAGAAATATAGCCCAGGTGTATTTCATGATAAAGGAAAAACCTATCACTGAGGAAATTGTCAGTTCACATGAGAAGGCATGCTTTTGTTTCTCCAGAAGAAGTCTCTCTGGAATTCAGAGCTGGAAATTCTGATTAGGTAAATCTTTAAAGCAGTGAGAAATGGCTCACTATATTCACTGGAGCTATTTGGTTCAAATGTTTGAATAAATATGGTTTACCAATCATGCCTGGCATTAAATTGTTTTTGCTCTTTTGGTTTGGGTCATAGTAACGTATTTTACACCGGTGACAGTTTTTATTCTGTTCTTCAATTTTTCTGTCAGTCATGTTTTATTAATAGAGACTCTGGCTACAGAATGGTGGTAAAAATTAAACTACTACAGGTAAAAGAAGCATATTCATAGGAGTTACATTTAAATGAGGGAACTAAAAGCTAAATTTATCCAATGTCCTTGAATAGGCAAAGACATTGAGCTCAAGAGAAAGGAAAAGCCTTTTCTTTTTACCAGAGGACAACATGTCTTTTGCTTTTAAACTTTTTTTTATCCCTTTTGCATTTTGCTCACTCCTCCCCTCTCAATCCAAGCTTATTAGTTTTGGTTTTCTCGGGAATCTGTGTTTCAGAGCACTTATATCACAATGGTTCAGTTTGGAACACTGACAGTTTTATGTATTCTATCTTTCATATAATATATACAAAATGGGTGCTTAATATGTCACAGCAGACTTTCACTCTAAAGAAAATCACAAAAAGGAAAAAATGGGGAATAGAAAACAATAATGTTGAGTGGGGTCCTGATGATATTCTTCCTTCAATAAAATTTCTGCTATTTTAGTAAAATTACCTGATTATTAATATTAGAGTGAATATAATAATGATGATCATAAAAATTTCTTTGTACCTGTAAATTGTGTTATTTTCTCATTTGTTCCTTCCAAAAAGACTGTGAGGTTGTTATTATTGCCTTCATTGTGCAGGTGAGGTAAATAAAGCTGAAAAAATTTTAGATCATTAACTTAAAGTATTATTACTTCAAATAATTTACCATTAGCTTCCCAGAAATGTTTCCTGCCCAACAGTCTCTTCATTGCATTCTTTATTTCTGCATTTCTCAGTGTATCAATCAGAGGATTTAACATAGGGGTGATAATGGTGTAAAAGACAGCTGCCAAATTATTCTCTGAAAAGGTAGTATTGGGGTGCATGTACATGAAATTACAGGGACCAAAAAAGATGATGACCACAGCAATGAGAGAGCCACAGGTAGACAGAGCTTTGTGCCTGCCCTCTGCTGACTGCTTTCTCATGGTTATCAGGATGATAGTATAGGAGATTAACAGGATAAAAAAGCTCACCAGAGTAATGACCCCACTGTTGGCTGTTGCAGCAATACCAACAATATATGTGTCTGCGCAGGCAACTTTTAGGACAGGGTGGATGTCACAAAAGTAGTGCTCAATCTCAGTGAGTCCACAAAAGGGTAGGGGTACCACTAGAGCCACCTGTGTAATGGAGTGTAAGAACCCATCTATCCAGGTTGCCAGCAACATTTTATTGCATCTGTCCCTGACCATGATGGTCATATAGTGTTGGGGTTTACAGATGGCCACATAATGATCATAGGCCATTATGGTAAGAGTGAAGATCTCAGTACAAACAAAGAAATGGCTCACAAAGAGTTGCAACATACAACCCACATAGGAGATAGTCTTACTCTTTGCTAATAAGTCAACAATCATCTTAGGAGCTATCACTGAGGAGTAACAAATGTCAACAAAAGACACATAATTGAGAAAAAAGTACATAGGAGACTTGAGTAGGTTGCCAGTGCAAACTGTCAGCATGATGAGGAGGTTTCCCAGAAGAATGGCTGTATAAAAGAAAGAAAATACCACAAAACAAACTTCTTCAAACTCTGGGTTATGAGAAAGGCCCAAGAAAATGAATTCAGTTACATTGTTGATTTTTTCCATGGAAACAATCCAGCAGATAAAATTCCCAAAAGAGAATTATACTATCTGAAAGAAAACAAAATGGAACACAGTATTGTTTCTAATGATGAACAATCAGATAATCACATTAGTAGATAATGGAAAATGGTTACTCACTGTTGCTTGGTATTGATACTTAAAGAAATATATGGAGCTTATTTTAATCATCATATCTATATACAACAGTCAATTCATTCAATTCAGATGAGGAAATAAAGCCCAAAGATATACCATGAATCCTCTAAGTCACTAATTCACCCACCTAAATTCCCACCTCCCTCACCAGTTTTTAAGGTTTAGCCACCAGCTTTATTTTTTACAAAATATTTAATTAGTTTTTATTCTGTATAATTTGCTCAACCTAATTTTGAAAAAAAAAATTGTGTTTGGGCATATGGTAATACTTTTATATGTGGAAAATTTCACCTGTGTTTGACACAGAAAAATGAAACATATGCCCCAATTTTTCCCCTCTGAATACAACTATGCCTCCTCACTACATTCATCAGTAAGGACTCAAGTAGTTGAGACTGAGTGAATTTTACAGTTTCTCCTACTTATGAAACTCAGATTTTGGGGTATATAAAATTAATTCTCTCTATTTGATTTCAAATATTTTACAGTGAGGAGATGGTATAGTATAGTAACAAGACAATGAAAATTGTACAATTCAAAATTTTACAAATCTGATTAACTGGGCAATAATCATGGTTGAATCATTTATTGTCCTGGGGCTTCTATTTTCCTATTTGTGCAATTAGCAAATTTTTATTTTACTATCATCTCTATCATTTTAAGAGTTATTTCTATCATGCTATAAAATCACTTGTCAACCTGAAATAAATAGCCATAAATAGGTAGAGATGAGAGAAGATATAGCAATAAAAAAGCTGCTTGAGACAAAGCAAAATCTGTTTGATTTGAAAGTGGAAATAAGTCTCTGGTAATTTCTCCATTTTCAAACTGGCAGGGTTTGAGGAATCCCCAGACTTTGCTTTGCCTTGTTCTTGGCTTTCAATCACTTGTATGTTGACCCATAAAAACCATCCAGTAATTCTTCATGCATTCTTATAACCCTTCAATTTTCATCCTAGCTTATTTTATTTCTTCTAGTTTGGATGAATTACATTTTTCCTGAAGAGAAGATCACTGAAAGATAATTTAAATGGGTCTAGGAAAATTCAGTGGTAGTATTTCAGGGACTCTATTAGAAACAGACAAACTCTATTGGAAATAGATTGTCGAATAGTATTGATTTAAAGGGATTTCTCTGTGCTTCCTTAAATCAAGCCATAGATATAAATGATTCCTTTAATTCTATGTTAGTCAATGGTTATACAGTATCCTATAATCATTGGGAATTTTATCCATTTGAGGCCAAATCTCTCCAACAACATGTCAAATTTAGTGCCTAACAATTTGAACTGAACTCTGCTCTAAGCGACACTTTTACAGCAGCACTATGCCAAGAATTTACAGTTTTGGGAGAGTCTGAGAAGTTGCATGACCCTGGTTCTGCTGATTAGAGTGGGTGGAGTAATAACTACAAGTGTGCCTTCTCATATGTGATGCAAAGTAATAATAACCACAATGACATAATTCAGATTTGGAACTGAGCATATCCCTCTGCTTTTACATGCCTTATACCCTTTGTCTTTTCCTTTGGTAGTAAAGGAAATATACTGTTCCCCACTGAGGGAGCTCTTAATTTTAAGGGAACTCCAATCACAGAAGTTTTGACAACTATAAATTTTTTGCTGAATTTCATCCAGCAGAAACTGGGCATTTATGTACTGGCATTTATGTGGTAAGACCTTGTCCATACCACAAGATCTTAGAAGAGAAGAAAAAAGTCCTCCTTCTCCTTGACTAAAGAGCCAACTCAAATGATTCCATCTTCTTCTTTCTAAGAGTCTCAAACATCATAATCTCCCACTGTCCTTTGAAAGGAAAAAAGGATTGGCATTTTCTTATTCACATTCATGCTATTCTATAACAGTCATGCAAGAATACACATTATTATCTTGTTAGTTTACTCTTAAATTTACTCTCCTTTTTACTTCTGGAACAGCATCTTGTAAATTTATTACACATGCTCAAAATTTAGCAATTTAATTGAATTCCCTTTTTCCATAAATCCTTATATAGATTATAATATACAGATTTAGAAGAAAATCTCACCACTATTTTCCAGGACTTCAGTTTTGCTTTATTTTTCTATTTTTCACTGTGATAATTTGAGAGCAGCTGACCAAAATAAAGTAGGAATTGTGTCTTCAGAATTCCTTTATGATTTGTCCCAGAGAATCTTGGGAATTGCTTGGAGAATAGTTTGTAGCCACATATGCAAGGGTTGGTAGTAATCAGCCTTTGTTGGCCCTGGTCCATTTTCTTATTGAGATCTACCATTTCACCACATCTTTGACAATAAATGGCCTTTTCTCTGATTCTCAGAAGGTTTATTTAAAGAAAATGATGCAAAAATATAATGAACTTTGGAAACTATTTCCCCAAAGTCTCATTCCATTGCCAGAAACATATCAAAGACTTAACAATGGGCTTTAATCTCCTTTTGACTTTTCACTTTAAAATAATTTAAAAAAATCTTTTTGTGAAATTTAAAACCCAATGGATTCTGACATTAAGGGCTTTAATACAAATTCAAAACATTTCATCAAACAGTTGAGATTTATGTGATTGTACTATATATATCTTTTATATTCAATTAACTGAATATATACCTATATCTATTTATAAAACTCTGTTTTAGAGATATTTAGGTGTTGACTTTGAATTATTCCACTCTTTTAAAAAGTTCCATTTCATTGGAAAACAATATAATCAATAGTGTTGTGGTTCAGTGCTTTTCTTCTTAATTGTGTCTCCTCTGATTTCTGATTCCTATGATGACTTATAGCATAAACTTCCACTCTTTCTTTTACTTTTTGAGAGTAAACCCTTTGAGGATAAACCAAAATCAAGCTGTTGGCAAGGCTGTGTTACTTCTAAAGGCTCTAAAGGAGATTCCATTTTCCTTGCAAGAAACTGTTCAAGTGCCATTTCAAGTCTGCCAAAATTGATGTAAGTTGAGTTAGATAAATCAAGTTTCAGTCCTTATTGCTGCAGCTGGTCTTAGGACCATAAATGATATTCATCAATTTATTCTTCTGACAAACCAAAGTAGATTTCCCCACACTCAGCTGCTCTCAGATTTTTAACTGCTCAAGTGACACTCATCTTCACCTAAAAAGGGTTTGAGCCCTTTCCTACTTTACTTTTTACAGTGGATTCCACTGACAACTAGCATCCTTCTCAGGCACTGATTCAGAATAACACTCCCATGTACAGTATATGTGACTTCCAAAATACAAAGAACCATCAAGTACTGTGGATATTTTCCAGTGGTAGGAGGTGTCAAACAATAACTATTCATATATTTTTTTTGTATATTTGAGGTTCTCTCTTCATGCCCTAGACTACAGGATTTCTAAGAATGTCAATCATGTGGCAGTCCCTGAAATGTGATCATGATCTTTATTTTCAAATTTCTGGAATTTGTGTAATTTGTCATGTTTAAATTATGTATTACTGTGTACCTGGAAACAAAACGAAGCACAAATCAGCAACATAATGTGTGAAAAAATGTAATTGAAAAATAAGTGATTTGAAATCACAACATCAAAATTTAACTAAAAAAACACAAAACTATTTTCTTATGATTCTGCAGTTTGGGCAAGATTCAGCTAGATGGTTTTTCTGCTTGTCTCATCTGGAAACATATTGACAGCTCAGATGGGGTATATGGTCCAAGATAGCCTCATTCATAAATGTAACAATTAAAGGAGCTACTTCAGTTCTCTTTCATATGGTCTTGATTAGCAGTATATTTTGCATAATGGTATCAATATAGTGGATCATACTAATATTTTGCATAATATTCATAAGAAGAAATCTCCTTGGATTATATTATGGAATAAAAGGACAGGAAATAACATAGTCCTTGGGCAAAATACTATTGTTTTTTGCCATATAAAGGTGAATTTCATTTGTTTAGCCATTTCATGTGGTTAAAAATTCATTCACAAGTTCACAGCTACAAACCAGGTTTTAGAAGCTGAGATCATCGAATCACACTTCTTTTCCTCACACTAGAGTTTATACTTGGGATACCACATGTGTAATATTATAGTAGTCCTTTGTCATATACTACAATTCATCTATTTGTTGGATGAACCAGACAAATAATTGCAATAGTAATATCATGGGACCTTGAATCTTTCAAATCTATCTTTGCTATTATCTCTGTCATCTTTATAAAATATGATTTTTCTTCAGATATTCTATCACTTCTGTGACATAAGTGTTCTTATTTCAGATGAATGAGTAGGAGGTTTCTTCCAGGTCCTAAGTATATTTGTTCGAATTAAACATTTGAACAATGAGAAAATAATTTCAGGATAGATTTACAGCCACACTAAACCTTTTCTGAAGCAGTCTTGAACCAAAACTGAATTCATAATATGATATTAATGAGCCCCCATTCCAACATGATATTTATGATAGTAATTCAAGTCCATTTGTATCAGTGACAGGTGAGAAGTTATATTCAACAACACTAAAAGTGTCTGAGTAGCCTCCTTTCCCCAATGTACTGATCCTCTAGTAAATGTACCCTTTCTCATACTTTCTTTCTCCCAGGAATTTCACATATCTTTGTGTTATTTGCTATATCCTATTATTCTGCCAAACTCCAAGGATATGACTACATATATTATGAGAACACTGAATGACAAGTCCTTATTCAATATATTCTACCCTTCCCAAGAATTAAATTCTGCTCATCTCTAAAGTCTAACACTCTCAGTAACTATCCCTAAAAAGTAGTCTCCCAGTTTGCAAAGTTTATATAGTGAAGTCCTACAAATGTTCCTTATATGTAAGCTATTGCCTCACAAATTAAGAATTTGTGTTAAGCTGTGATTTGAACATGTTTACTGGTCTGGAGGTAATGAGGGGTGAGGACTCTTGATTTGGGGAAGCACAATCATCTGTCTTGTGAAGCTCCTGGTCCAGGTTATGTCATGTGTTTTCTCCACTAAAAGGGATGCTGTTCTTATGGAACTAGGGCACAGGAGTGTTTTAGTATGCCAAAGGACTGGTGACACAAAGTACCAGAAATTGGTTGGGTTTTATAATGGAGATTTACTGGAGGTAAATGTTTACAGTTCCAAAGCCTTGAAAGTTCAAATCCAGGCAAACTAAGAGGTGCATTCTCACAAAAATCAGTTGCCACATGCTAAAGCAAGAATGACATGGATCCCTGCCAGAGTTTGAGCTCAGCTGAAAGCAACCTTTCTGTGGGCTTGCCTCATTCCTGGCTGCCTCAAGCAAGTCTCAACTATGCCTCATTTTTCCTGAGTTCTGCTGCAAGCCATAACCCTTCTCACCCTGGACCTCAGCTCTTTGAGTTTCTTGGGGGATTCTCTCTTCTTGAGCTGCTCCACAGGTCCAGCTTATTGGAGAATTTGTGCTTAAGTAATCTTCTAATCTTCTCTCACATGGCATGGACAAAAGTGGTGACTTCCTTTGCCTGTGTCTGTGTTTCTCTGTGTGTGTGTCTCATTTTTTATCAGACCCAGCAAGACGGCAGAGACAACATGAATCATGCCCCACCGAAAAAGCCCAATTAAATGTCCATAATTTATATTATTAAATAATCTATTTAAAGGACTCTCAAAGGAATTTTATGCAATCAAAGTGTATCACTCACAAAGATATAGATTAGTTTAAAAACATAATCTTTCCCTGTTTGGGAATTCATTAAATAATCTCAAACTGTCAAAAGGACTTACTCTTCCAGCACAAAGATTCAGAGATTTTGGAACATCTAAATCTCAGGATCTCATGCAAATTTCTCCATTTCATCAAAAATGTATACCATTCAAAATAATGAAGAAAGTCTAATTTGTAGATTTCATATGCTTTTTAAGTGACTTCATCCTGCAGCTAGCTTGAAAATTAAAATTAATACCACTGACTCAAAAGGAGAAACAAATCTAATGTGCAAAGGCAGAAATTTGGGACAGTTTAGTTGGAACTGAATTTGTCAAGCTCCCCTGATTTTAATGGTTGACCCCTGCTTTCTACCCCAAAAGGAAGTACTTGGGACTGATGCCATGCTTCTCAGGTACCAGGAACACAAACTTCTCTAGCACCATTTGTCCTGGCCCTTAATGGCAGCATTATATTCAACAATTGGCTGCTTAAGCAAATGTCCTTTATGTAGCTCATATGCTACGATTTTCAGATTAGTAACAGTTGACACTATCAGATGCTATATACTAGTTATTCTCTATGAATTAAATAAGCAAAATTGTTAAATACAATTTAATTATTTAAATATTAATCATAATTAAGAAATAAAAGCACAATAATGCGTAAATTTTAATAATATATTTGCATATCTTAAATTCATAAGAATGAACTTTTAATGCCAGTTGGTACACTGCTTTTTATTCTGTAGAAATGATCCCTCAATTTAACATATTCATTTTTTAACAGATTTATTAAGATATAATTTACATACTACACAATTCAACCCTATAAATGGTAAAATTCAAAAGTGTTTAGAACATTCACACGGTTATGAAACCATAACCAGAAACTAACTTTAGAATGAATTTTTCATTCCTAAAAGAAACTCAACACCTATAAGCAGTCACACCCTGTTCCTCTTCACCACCTGAAACAAAAGGTCTCTATAGTTTGACAAATTTTAAATAGAATATAAAAGAAAACATATAATATATGATCATTTGTGATCAGCTACTGTAAAAAATCATCCATATTTTGGAATGATTCACTACTTCATGCCTTTTTATTGCTGAATAATATTTCACCGTATGGACCATTAGCTCTTCACCAGTTGTTTGCCATGTGGATTACTTCCACATTTGGCTATTATGAATAATACTGTTATAAACTTTCATGTACAACTTTTTGCTTAGACATATGTTTTCATTTTTCTTGGGCATACATTTAAGAGGGAAATTCCAGGGTCAATTGATAACTATATGTTTTCTTTTTGAGGAAGCACAAGACAGTTTTTAGAATGGCTGAAACATTTTACATTTCCACCAACATTTTTTGAACATTCTAATTTCTCTACATCCTCAATAACCTTTTTATTGTCTATATACATATATCATAAACTTATTTGTTATTATAAACATCCCAGTATGTGTAAAGAGGAATCTCATCATTACATTGATTTGCATTTCCTGATGACTCATGATGTTGAGTGACTTTTATTTGCGTCGGCCCATATTTGCTAGTTTTTTTTTTCATTGGGTACTCTCTATTCAGGTATTTCATTAATTTTAAATTCAAGTAGTTGTCTTATTATTGATTGGTAAGAATTCCTTATGCATTCTGGAAACGAGTTCTCCATATAAGGTATATGATTTGAAAATATGTTTTTCCAATCCATAGGTTGGCTTTTAAAATTCTTTTTGGTATCAACAATATTGGTGAAGTCCAGTTTATTTATTCAATGTCACTGTTAGAATTAATTTTAATAAGATATTTATATATCTTCTATTCATGTAAATGAAATGCTTAATGAGAGTTTGTATTCTGCCTTGTTTTATTCTACAGAAATGATCATTAGATTTGACCAGTATTTTTTTGTATGACTTAGAGATTTAATAAGGTTTTTATAATACAACTTATATTGGGATAAAATTTACATACAATAAAATACTGAGCTTTAAATTGTACAGTTTAACAAGAGCAGGAGATGTCTGTTCACCCAGAAAATTATATCATTCCCTTTTTTTATCAAATACACTCATATGTAACCACTGTTCTGACTGTTGTCACTCTATTATATTTTTGCCTAATCTAGAACTTCATATAAATTGAAATAAAGTATTTGCTCATTTATATCAATCCTCATTGTTTGTAGTTATATACATATATATTTTTCCATGTTATATAAATTCATATCTTTTCATTGCCCAAGAAAGTCAAGTTTGACAAATTTTGTCTTTTAAACACGGAATATTGTCCATCTGCATTTAATGTAATTTCAATTAGTTCTCAATTCAATTTTATTTTATTGCAATTGACTTTTCCTTTGTCCCATATATTATTCCTAAATCATATTTATACCTTTGCTGTCTTCTTATGCACCAAGTGAGAATTTTTTATTAATTTTTTTTTATTTTTAAAGAATCTTTAGATTACATAAATGTTACATAAAAATATAGGAGAGTCTCTTATATCCCACAACTTTTGCCTCCCACACTTACCAACATTAACAACATCCTTCATTAGTGTGGTACGTTTATTAAAATTGGGGAATATATATTGAAGCATTGCCACTAACTGCGGAGTCTAGTTTACATTTACATTTTAAACAGTGTCCTGCACAATTTTGTAGGCTATGACAAAATATATAATGGCCTGTATCAGTCATTGCAATATCATGCAGGCAAATTCCAAGGTTCTGAAAATGCTCTTATATTAAACCTATTCTTCCCCCTCCCTCCCCACAGAACCTCTGATAGCCACTGACTGCACATCAATCATAAAAGTTCTTCCACTGACTGATAGCCACTGACTGCACATCAATCATAAAAGTTCTTCCATTGATAGAATAATAGTCCATAATAGAAGAATAATGTCTATTTTCGTCCATTGTTCATTCCTCAATCTTGAGGATTTGGGGATGAAAATGTCACTCTGTTTCTCACTGAGAGGGAGATTAGATACATTGGGGCAGATAGATGGAATTATCTTGCTGGCATTTGTCGACAGTCTCTGTTCTTTGAGATGGGCATTGTCTATTATCAATCCATTGTTACTTGTCCTGGGTGAGTCCAATGAACTGGAAAGAAGGTGTTGCAATTCTGCTGAGATTCAGTGCACAAATGGTAAATGAACAGATGAAAACTTTAAGTCTCTGGGACATATACTTAACAAATGTAGTGGTAATTATGGGTTCAAATAAAAGAGGCAGACGAGCCATGTGTAAGGAAACTAAATGATTATAACTCTGTTACACTGGGGAGCATAAATTCCAAAGTAAGGCCCCCTGACAGGGTGCCAAATTCCTGAGCTTGTCTGCATTGCTTATAGTGTCTGGATGTCTCTAGAGCCCTCTGGAGCCCTGCTATTTGAGGCACTGTTCACTGTGGCTGTCAATGAGGTCCTGCTTAGATGTGCAAAAACATAACCTCTGGCGTAACTGCCAGACTCACTTTGAAATCTCTTAACCATAAAACTAAATTTGTATTTACCATTTCCCCTTTTTGTCAAGGTCTTTTTCCAGGTGCATTGGTAGTTGGCACATTGTAGAGATGAGGGAGACTCATCTCTGGGAGTCATGCCCTATGCTGGTGGAAGGCAATGGATTTATATGATGAGTTTGGCTTAGAGAGAGGCCACATGTGAGCAACAAGGAGGCTTTCAAGAGGAAACTTTTAAGCAATATACAATATTAGCCTAAGTTTCAATTTCACAAGAAAAGATTCACAAGTAGAAACAATAACATCAAGTGCCTGACACAGTGGTCTGTTTTCCTTCACTAAGTACTGTCCTTGTATTAAGGGGATTCTTGCCATCCTTTTATAGAATGTTGCAGTACTGCCTAGGATGGGAATTCAATATTCTTTCCCTTATTGTGTTGGTCTCCACCCAACAAGGTAATGCCCCATGAACCCTTGAACATATTCATATGCCTTATTGGTATGCCCCAGGTGAACACATCCCCATGCTTCCCCACAGCAATGACACCCCACACCAGCAATCCTCCCCTGTCACATTTGTGACATTTCTGTGATCCAAAACTTCTCCAAAAACAAAGCCAACAAAATAATGAAATAAAATTAATTTAAAAATGTAATAATAATTATTTTTAGACATTGTGCCTAGCATCACTGTAAAATTAGTTGTCTTGTATGTACAGTGATATTTTCTTCTGTATATTCCCCCAGGGACTTATTTTTTCCATTTTCTCTTCAAGGAAACTTTAGTTTACAGAAAAGTCACTTAGAGAATATAGGTAATTCTCATATCGTGAACACCATCCCCCTTTTCCATTCTCCCCTATTAATAGCATTTTACATGCAGATTGTACATTTGTTACACTTGATGTACAAATATTGAGTTGCTGCTAATAACCATGGTTAATGGTTTACATTCTGTTTTACATTTTTGATGTACAATTCTATAGGATTTGACAAAATTTTAAATGGCCTGTATTTGTCATTACAAGATCATGCAAAACCATTCTAATGCCCTAAAAATGCTTTATATTCCATCTACTTAATTCCCTCTCAAAACCTATGGCAACTGCTAAGTTTCAATTTTTGAAGAAGAAGATTCACAGATGCTTGCAATAATATTGAGAGTTTGACTTTTTTTTTTTTAATTAGGCACTGCCCATGTTCTCAAGGGATTATTGTCCCTGTAATTGAGAACATAGCAGCAAACTACAGGATGGGAGTTTAGTATTTCTTGTTATTGTGTGTGTCTTCACCCAGTGACATAATATACTATGACAAGATGTACACTTAGCTATTCCACAGAAGCCTGCCCCAGGTGCACCCAATCCCGTATACCCCCTACACACAACACCTTACCCCAAAAACGCTCCCCTGCCATCTTTGACAAATGAATGTTTCCAAAATTTTAGGTTTAACTATAGAACTGCAAATCCACCAGCAGCAGATAAGTATTCCTTTTCCTCCACATCCTCTCCAACACTTGTAGTCCTGTTTTTTCTTAAAGAGTGGATATATCCTTGTAGTTTTGATTTGCATTTCCCTAATAGCTAGTGATGTTAGTGTCTTTTTATGAGCTTTTTAAGGATTTGTATTTCTTCTTTGGAAAAGTGTAGATTCAAATCTCTTGCTCATTTTTAAAATGGGTTGTTTATCTTTATTTTTTAGATGTAGGAAGTTTTATACACACTGGATATTAAATGTCTATCAGATAGATGGTTACCAAATATTTTCTCACATTGAGTAAGCACCTTACAGTTTCTTGACAAACTCCTTTGAAGCACAAAATTTTTAATTTTGTGTACATCCCATTTGTCTACTTTTCTTTAGTCTCTCATACTTTCAGTGTAAAGCTTATGAAACCATTTCCAACTACCAGATCTTGTAGATGCTTTCCTACATTATCTTCTAGGAACTTTATGGTCTTTGCTTTTATATTTAGATCTCTAATCCATGTTGAATTAGTTTTTGTATAGTACATGATATGGTGATCTTCTCTCATTCTTCTAGATATGGATATCCAGTTTTCCAAGCACCATTGGTTGAAGATGCCATTCTCTTCCAGTTGAGTGTGCTTGGTGGCCTTGTTGAGTATCAATTGACCATACATGCAAGGATCTATATCAGAACTGTTAGTTCTGTGCCATTGGCCAGAATGTCTATTCTTGAGCCAATACCATGCAGTTTTGACCAGTATGGCTTTGTAGTGTGTTTTAAAGTCAGTTACTGTGATTCCTCCCATTTCTTTTTTCTTTTGCATTATGTCTTAGGCTATTTGGAGCCACTTGCCCTTCCAAATAAAATGCATAGTTAGCTTTTCCAATTCAATAAAAAATGCTGTGGTAATTTTATTGGGATGGCATTAAATCTGTAAATCAATTTGGGTAGGAAATAAATGCAGAAAAAGCATTTGACAAGATACACCCTCTTTTCTTGATAAAAAGCATTTCAAAAGATAGGGATAGAAGTAAATATTTCAACATGATAAAGTGTATATAAGAAAAACTCACAGCTAACATCATATTCAATGGTGAAATGTCAATGGCTTTCCCTCTAATATCTGTAAAAAGAAAAGGATGCCCATTGTCACCACTTTTATTTTACATTGTGTTAGAAGTACTTGCTCAAGCACTCAGGCAATAAAAAGATACTAAAAAAACATCCAAATTGGAAAGGAAGAAGTAAACTTTCGCTATTTGCAGATGACTTGATCCTATGCATAGAGAGCACTGAGAAATCTAAACAAAGCTTCTATAGCTGAAAATAATTTCTGTAAAGTGGCGTGATATAAGATCAACATGTCAAATTCAATAGCATTTCTGTATACCAATAATGAGCAATGTGAGTTAGAAATCAAGAAAAAAAATTAATTTACTATAGCAATTAAAAAAAGCAAATACCTAAGAATAACGTTAACTAAAGGTATAAAGGACTTGTACACAGAAAAACTACATACATTTGTTAAAGAAAATCAAAGAAGGCCTAAAATAATTGGAAAAATAATCCCTGTTCATGGATTGGAACACTAAACATCATTAAATTCTGGGTTGGTGATGTTCACTCCATCTATAATTGAAAGGGGGATTTGATCTGATAAAGCCAATGGATGAGTCTCCCTTGCTTGCAGTTGTAGGGTCTCTCATTTCCTTGGTATAGTGGTTGTCAATCCTCACCTGCTTGTTAAGTTGTCCTGGGTGATTCCAATGAACTGGAGAGTAGGTGTTGCAACTCTGCTGAGGCTCTGGGCCCAACTGGCATATAGACAACTCAATATTCCAGTCTCTTCGACTTACACCTACAAACTCCAGCACCAAGTATAGGTTTAAATAGAAGGGACAGATGAGCTATGTGTAGGGAAGCCATAACTGAGTCCACATCTGTCACCTTCAGGAGGAAAAACTCCCAAGTAGGGCCAACTGACAAGGCACCAATCACTGGAGCTATCTGTCTTGACAATAGGAACATAGGACCTGGGTGTCTCAAGAGCCCTGTGGAGAGCCACTAATTGGGGTATCCACTTTGGCAGCTTATGAAGTCCTGTTGAGATGTGCATAAGCATTTCCTCTGGGATGACCTCCAAACTCAGTTTGAACTCTCTTAGCCATATAAACTCATTTGTCTTTCCTTTTCTACTTTTTATTCAAGGTCTTTTTCCAGTTGCATTGCTAGTTGGTGTTTAGTAGTAATCCCTTAGTGCTAAGGAGGTTCATTGCTGAGAGTCATGTCCCATGCCGAAGGAAGGTAATGCATTTATATGCTGAGTTTGACTAAGAGAGGGGTCATATTTAAGCAACAAGGAGTCTCTCAGGAGGCAACTTTTAGGCACCCCAAAACACTAGCCTAAGTTTCAATTTCAAGAGCAAAGGATCATAAGCATAATCATCAATATCAAGGGCCCAACAGTGGATCAACCTCCTCTACTAGCCATTGCCCTTGCATTTGGGAGACTGTTGCTGCTTCATTAGAGAATGTGGCAAAGCTTGCCTGGATAAGAATTCAATATTCTCTCAGTAGTTATTGTGTGAGTCTTCACCCACTGTGACAATGCCTTGTAAACATTTGAACATATTTATATACCTTATATGTATGCTCAGAAGAACTTCCTCCCATGTATCCCAAACACTGACACCCCACAACAATGACCCTCCCCTGTCCCACTTGTAACCCTTCTGTGATCCAAAGCTTCTTTAAAAATGAAGCCAATAAAACAACCAAATACAATTAATAGGAATATGAATTAATAATAATAGGTTTATATATAAGAAGTAAAATATATTAAAAAAATTTAAAAATCTGAAAATAAACCAAAATTAAAAGATTGGGATTTTTAAAATTATGTAAAAATTGTAAAAAAAATTTTGACATTTTCCCTTTCACCACTGTAATATTTGGTGTCCTTTATGCACAGTGATGTTTTCTTCCATTTTTTCCCAGTGTCTTCCCTTCATTCATTTTATGTTCAAAGAAGTTTAAGGTCCCAGAAAGTCAAATACAGAATACAGGGAACTCCCATATACCCAACTTTCTCCCCCTTTTACCCCTTCCCATATTAATACCTTTTTTATGTGGATTGTACCTTTGTTACAAGTGATATACAAATAGTGACACATAGATGATAACCATGGTCAACAGTTAACACTATGCTATACATGCATAATGCATTTATATGCTGAGTGTAGACCTTACACTTTTGTAAATGTTGATGATATTTAATATGGCCTGTGTCCATTATTGCAAGATCATGTAGAACACTTCCAATGCCCATTAAATTCCCCTTATTTCATCTATTTTATTCCTCCCTCCCCCTTCCTTCTTGGCTCACTACTTAGATGATTCATAGTTACTTGCAACAACTCTGAGGTCTTGACACACTGGTTTGTCCCACCCTATTAGGAATTGCCCATGCTCTCAAGAGACACCCTTCCCTCTGTTTGTGAATATTTCAGTCCCTCTGAGGATAGGATTCCAACTACTTCCCATTCATTTTGTCAGTCTTCAACCACTGGTACAACACATTGTGACAAAAAGATCACTCATACAATTGCTAGAACCCTACACCAAGTGCTCCCTGTCCCAAATGCCACTGCACCCAACACCCTAAACTAGTATCCCTTCCTTTTCATATTGTCATAATAGCATTGCCAACTTCTTACTTTCAACCACATACCCATCAGTCAGGATTGGGTAATGAACTATGGAGTGGAGTAGAGTTACTGCTATTCAACTATTGACATATTGTGATTCTAGCAATGCAAGAAAGTACATCATTGATGTGGTAACAGTGCCTACTGGCAGCTCTGGGGGCAGAGAGAGAGAAGAACGGTTGTAATATGGGGACTTTTTCAGGACTTGAGAATTGCTCTGAATGACATTGCAATTCAGATATAGACCAATTTATATGATCCCATAACATGCAAAACTGTGTGGGAGAGAGTGTAGACTACAATGTGAACTATGGTCCATGCTCAGTGGCAATGCCCCAGAAAGTGTTTATCACTTTTAATGAATGTGCGACACCAATGAATGATGTTTATGTAGGAGTGTGTGGGATGGTGGGGACTGGGGTATATGGGAATCCCTATATTTTTCATGTAATATTTATCTAATCTAAATACCTTATATAAAACAAAAAACTTAAAAAAAAGTATAAAAAATATAGATATTATTAGATGCCTGTCTTACCCAAATTGATTTGCAGTTTAACACAATCTTAATAAAAATTAAAACAACATTTTTTTTTACTTATTTGGAAAATCTAACTATGAAATTTGATTGAGAATTTATTATTTCTTTTGTTATAGGTTTTTCGGGATCTATTTTTTTTTATTTTTTATTGTTTTTTTCCTTCATCTTATTTGCTAAAACTAGGTTTATCATCTGCAGAAGACACCTGCAGGGTGACTGATGAGTACCATCAGCTTGAGAATCTCCTTAGGGGCCTAAGAGGGAAGATTGTTTTACCTGGGATGTTTTGTTGTTGTTTTGTTTCTTGTTTGTTGCCTTTTCCCTTTCTTTGCTACCTAATTTTCTTTTACTTATTTTTTCTACTGACTTTATTTCTGTTTTCCTTTATTTTCCTATTTTCTGTCTTCTGTTGCTTTTCTTTCATTCTACCACTACATGTTTGATCTACATTTTTTCTCACTTTTACTTTGTTTTCTTTTTTTCTCTTCTTACTTTACCAGTCTTTTAACTCATTCTATTCTTTTCTATATTTTGTTTCTTGTTTCAATTTTTTCTATTCCACCTTTTCATTCCTTATTCTTTGGCATTTTTAATTATTTTTTCCAGATCGTATTTTCCTGGCTTTTGCATGGTTCTTATTCTACCTTCCATTATTACTTTTGCTCTTATAATTTTACTCTTCTTATCTTATCCTTTTATGTAGTCACAATATTTCCCCCTCCCCTAGGGAACATAGTCAACTGTAAGGATATAGAATAAGAAGCATTAAGTCTCAAAAAGGGATGTTACCACACTCAAAAACAACAACAACAATATTAAACCCTAAAATAGAGAGATCAGATAACCAACTAAATAATCCCATCAAGATATTCAGATGCCTAGACAACAAGTATTACAGGCCATAATAAAAATCAGAAAACCATGGCCCATATAATGAACAAACTGAAAAACAGGAGGAGATACAGAATATGGAAAAACTAATCAAGGATGTCTGAACAAATAACATGAATCATGAATCAACATAATGAAGAGAAGGAAGAGATAAAGGATATTAAGAAAACACTGTGGAAAATACTGAAGAAATTGTAAACATTAATGAAAAGATAAGAGATCTGATGGTGATGAATGGCACAAGGCAAGATATCAAAAATACACAGAAAGCACATAAGAGCAGATTTGAAAAGGGAGAGGAATCTTCAGTGATGTTGAAGATAGTACATCTGAAGCCAGGAGAAGAACAGATAGATAAAAAACATTGAAAAAACCCAGCAAGGACTTATGTATTTGAATGACAACACAAAATGCACAAACATACACTTTAGAGGCATCCCAGAAGGAGAAGAGAAATGAAAGGATGCAGAAAGAGTGTTGAAGGAAATAATGGCAGAAGATTTCCGAACTCTATTGAGTGATATTGCTGTACATGTCCAGGAGGTGCAGCCCACCTCAAACAGCATAAACCCTAAGAGACCTACTTCAAGACATATACTTTTCAAATTATCCGAAGCTCATGACAAAGGGAAAATTCTGAAAGCAGCAAGATAAAAGAGATATATCACACATGGGGGTAGCTCATTAAGATTAAATGCTGATTTCTCATCTAAAACCATGGAGGCAAGAAGGCAGTGGTATGACATAGTTAAGGTGCTAAGAAGGCAGTCATATAACACAGTTAAGTTGCTAAAAGAACAAAGCTTCCAACTAAGAATTCTGTATCCAACAAAGCTCGCCTTCAAAAATGAGGGAGAGTTCAAAATATTCACAGATAAACAGAAATTAAGAGAGTTTATGCATATGAAACCTGCCCTTCAAGAAATACTAAAGGAAATTCTGCAGGTTGAAAGGAAAAAAACAAGAGAGACAGAGGAGAGTTTAGGAAGGAAGATTATTGGTAAGAAAAACTAAAAGAATATAAAAAGAGAAATAAAAACAACCTAAAGAAAATATGGCTTACATAAGTAATGCTTTGAGAGTAAAAACAGAGAATGTTAATTCATTAAACTCTCCAATCAAGATACCCAGATAGGCAGAATGAATAAGGAAATATGAGACATCTATATGCTGTCTATAAGAAACTGACCTTTAACCTAAGGATGCAAGGAGGTTGAAAGTGAATGGTTGGAAAACATATTTACATACAATCAATAACAAAAAATTGAAGGAGCAGCTATATTAATATCAGCCAAAACAGAATTTAAATGCAAATCTTTTTTAAGAGAAAAAGAAAGACACTATATATTAATGAAGGGGGAATTTATCAAGAACAAAAGCAATCATAAACATTTATGCACCTAAACAGGACCCCTAATAATACACAAGGCAATCACTGGGAAAACTAAGTGTAGAAATAGATAACTCAACAATTATAGTTAGGAACTTTAATATATCATTGTCAGCATTAGGCAGAACATCTCAACAAATGATCAAAAAAGAAACAGAGACCATGAGTAATACAGTAGAATTACTAGACATAATAGACATATACAGAACATTGAACCCTAATACAGTAGGTTATACATTCTTCCCAAGCACACGTAGACCATCCTTCAGGATAGATCACATGCTAGTCAGAAATTAAACAACACACTCTTTAACAATCAGTGGGTCAAGAAAGAAATTGCAGAAGAAATCAGTAACTACATTGAAACAAATGAAAGCGACAAAAGAAAATTTCAAAACATATGGGATGTAGCCAAAGCAGTGATGTGAGGAAAATTTATAGCCATAAATGTCTACATTAAAAAAGAAAGTGCTAAAACCAAAGAACTAACAAAACAGCAAGATGATTTAGAAAATGACCTAAAAACTAATCACAAAGCAAGTAGAAAGAAGGAAATAACAAAGATTGGAGCAGAGCTAAATAAAATTTAAAATTAAAAGAGAAAAATTTGACAAAGCAAAAGATGGTTAAGAAGATTTAAAAAATTGACAAAACATTTGGTGGACTAAGAGTGGCATAAAGAGAAGATTCAAATATATAAAATAAATATAAAAGGGGATATCACCACTGACCCACAGAAAGAAAGTGTGTCATTAGAAGATACTTTGAAAAATCGTATGTCACAAGATGGATAACTTAGATGATAAGGACAAATTTCTAGAAAAACACAAGCAGCCTACATTTACAAGAGAAGAAATTGAACTCAACACACCAATCCCAAGTAGAGATTTAATTAGTCTTCAAAAACCTCCCAAAAGTCAAGAGCCCAGGACTGTATGTCTTTACATTTGAAATCTACAAATCTTTCTGGAAAGAACTAACACCATCCTGCTTGAACTCATCCAAAATATAAAAGTGATTCTATTATGGCAACATTACCCTAATAACAAAGCCACATAAAGACACAACTAGAAAGGGAATCTAAAGACTAATCTCTCTGATGAAACTGGATGCTAAAAATCTCAAAAATATACATATAAATGCAAAATATGTTCAACAACACATGAAATGAATTATACACTATGACCAGGAAGGGTTCATCCCTGGCATGCAAGATTAATGCACCATAAGAAAATCAATCAATGTAATACACCACATTAAGAGATTGAAAGAAAAAAAATCACATGATCATCTCAATTGATGCATAAAAATCATTTGAAAAAATGCGGCATCATTTCCTGATTAAAAAAGCACTTCAAAATACAGAAATAAAAGGACACATCCTCAACAAGATAAAGGGTATACATGAAAAACTCACAGCTAAGATCATATATATGGTGAATGCTAAAACTTGCCATCCAAAATCTGAAAGAAGAAAAAGATGTCCACTGTCACTGCTGTTATTTATAATTGTGTTAGAAATACTTGCTTAACCACTCAGGCAAGAAAAAGATATAAAAGACATCAAATTGGAAAGGAAAAAGGAAATTTTCACTATTTGCAGATGACATGATTCTATACATAGAAAGCCCTAAGAAATCTACAACAATGTTCTAGAGCTGAAAAATGAGTTCAGTAAAGAGCAGGCTGTAAGATCAACATGCAAAATTCAGTAGCATTTCTGTACACCAATAATGAGCAATCTGAGGAGGAAATCAAGAAAATCCCCTTTACAAAAGCAACTAAAACATCTAATACCTAAGAATAAAAAGAACTAAAGATATAAAGAACTTCTACACAGAAATCTATGCAATATTTTTAAAGGAAATTAAAGAAGAAATAAATGGGAAAATATTCCTTTTTTCATGGATAGGCAGATGAAACATCATTAAGATGTTTATCCTACACAAACTGGTTTACAGATTTAATGCAATCCCAGTAAAAATTACCACAGCACTTTTTACTGAATTTAAAAATCTAACTATGAAATTTATGTGGAAATTCAAGAGGCCCTGAATAGCAAAGATATCTTTAAAAAGAAAAATGAAATTGGAGCAATGACACTACCTGACTTTAAAATATATTGCAAAGCTACAGTTGTCTAAACTGCATGGTATTGGCACAACAATAAACATGCTGACAAATGGAACCAAACTGAAAATTCTGATATCGATCCTTGTATGTACAGTCAACTGAAATTCCATAAGGCCACCAAGCACACTCAACTATGAGACAATGGCCTACTCAACATATGGTGTTTGGAGACCTGGATATATATTCAAAATATTGATAGAGGGATACATCTCACACCTTAAATGAAAATTAACTCAAGATGGATCAAAGGTGTAAATATAAGTTTCGAGACCATAAATGTTTTGGAAGATAACACAAAGAAGCATTTACAGTATCCTGAATTAGGAAATGGTTTCAGGAACCTTACAACCAAAGCATTAACAATGAGAGAAAAATTGATAAATGGGACCCCTTCAAATTTAAAAAGTTTTGCATCTCAAAGAGTTTGTCAAGAAAGTGAGAAGCCAGCATACTCAATTGGAGAAAATATTTGGCCACCATATATCTGATAGGGCCTAATATCCAGCATATATAAAGAAATCCTATATGCTTTGTAGCCATTTGTATTTCTTCCTTGGGCAAGTGTCTTTTCAGGTCACTTGCCAATTTTTAAAATGGGTTGTTTGTCTTTTTATTTTCAAGGTGTAGGATTTATTTATATATGCAGGATATTAGGCTCCTATCAGATGTATGTTTGCCAAATATTTTCTCCCATTGGGTAGGCTGCCTTTTTATTTTCTGAATAACGTCCTTTGAGGTGCAGAGGTTTTTAATTTTGATGAGACCCCATGAACTCTGGGTATTTGTAAGTATGTGTTTGAAACCACAAAGTTGGGAATATTCTTTTGGCAAATCTGGCAATGAAGAGTTACTGGATTAGGGAGTTGGATGTGGGGACATGAGGGACTGGGAGCACCTGGGGCAAGGTTCTAGGGAGTATGTGAGGGTTCATTCTGCAACAGTGTGTTGTATCAGTGTATGGAGACCCACACAAGGAATGGGAACATGTTGGATTCTCATCCAGAGAAACCTGCTATGTTCTCAAATAGATGGGTGGTAGTCTCTTGAGAACAAAGGCAGTGTATAAAAGGGAATGTCATGCTGTATTTCAAGCCCTCAATGTTGTTGCAAGTAACTATTAACTCGTTCTTCAGGGAGTGAAGCTCGGTGGATGCTGTAGGTTCTGAGGGGAGTGGGAAGGAGGGGTATAATAGATGGAACAGGGGATGTTTAGGGGGAAATGGAATTGTTCTACATGATCTTGCACTGATGAATACAGGCCATGTTAATGTTCATAAAAATTTATAAAAGTGTATGGTCAAAAATGCAAAGGATTGGGTAAATCTTTGACCATGGTTAGTAGCAATGCATCAAAATTTGTACAACAATTGTAACAAATATACCTTCCACATGTAAAATGTTATTAACAGGGGAAATGAGAAACAGGGGAAGTAGTTAGGTATATGAAAACACTCTATATTTTATACATGACTTTTCTGTAACCTAGAGCTTCTGTGAACAGAAAATGGGAAAAAAAAGACACTGGGGAATTAAATGGAAGAAAATGCCACTGTACATGCAAGACAACAGATCTTACAGTGATGAAACATGTAATGCCAATTTATTTTATTTTATTTTTTTATTATTTCAAATTCTTTTTAAATTTTTGTATTTTATTTGTCATTTTTTAAACTATCAATATCATTTCATTTTCCTATTAATTTTATTCAAATATTTGTTGGCTTCATTTTTGAAGATGTTTTGATCACAGAAGGGATAAAACTTTAGCACAGAAGAATCATTGATGTGGAGTGTCAGTGATGGGGATGTATGGGATGTTATAACTATAAGAAATGTGGACAAGTTCAAGTGTTCATGGGACGCTGTCTCTATAGATGAAGACTGATACAATAACTGAAAGAATATAAAATTCCCATCCTGGGGAGTTCTGCCACATTCTCAATTGGGACAGCAAAAATTCTCCAAGTACAGGAACAGTGACTAGTAAAGGAGGATGGACAATTGATGGGCCCTTGATATTGATGACTGTACTTATGAACCTTTTCTTCTGAAATTGAAAGTTAGCCTAGTATTATACATAGCCTAAGAGTTACCTCTGGAGAGACTCATTGTTGCTCAAATATAGCCTTTCTCTAAGCCAAACTCAGCATACATGTACTACTTTCTCTATGGCATGGGACATAACTCCTGATGATGAGACTTCCTGGTACTGAGAGATTACTAGCAAGCACCAACTTGCAATGCAACTGGAAAAAGACCTTGACAAAAAGGGGGAAAGATTAAAGAAAAATGAATTTATATGACTAAGAGTCTTCAAAGTGAGTTAGGAGTTCATTCTAGAGGTTATGCTTATGTGTGTCTTTGCAGGATCTCATTGATTGCCACAGTAAATATTGCTACAAACAGTGGGGCTCCTGAGGGCTATGGAGACATCCAGACAATAAAAGGAGGGAAGACAGCTCAGAAGTTTGGAAACCTGCCAGTGGGCCTTACTTTGGAATTTATGCTCCCCAGGTGACTGAGTTGGACTCAGTTGTGGTTCCCCTACACCTGGCTCTTCTGCCCCTTTGATTGGAACCAAGAGTAAGACTAGAGTTGATAGCTTTATATCCAAGTGACTTAAATCTATGGTCTTTCCAAGTACCAGTTGGACCCTTAAACTCAACAGAGTTGCTTCAACACCTACTCTCCATTTCACTGGACTCCCCTAGGACAATGAACAAGGAAATTATGATGAACAATTGCCATCCTATGGAACAAAGGGAGTTTACAATGCAAGCAAGTTAGTCTCACCCATCTGCCCCATGGGATCTAAGTCCCTTTTCAAGTAGAGCTTGAGTTGACATCACCATCCCAGAATCTTCAGTGTTGGGGTATGAATGATGCACTAGAGTAGAAATACTGTTATTCTAATGTACACTTGTGATTGTAGGAATGGCAGACCATTTATCATTGATTTGTAGGTTGTGGACCCCAGAGGTTCTGATGGGAGGGAGTGGAAGAATAGGTGTAATATGTGGGCATTTTTGGGACATTGGAATTCACCTGAATGACATTGCAATGACAGATACAGGCCATTATATATCTTGTCATAACTTACAAAATTGTGTGGAAGAAAGATTAAATTATAATATAAATTATAATCCACACTTAGTATCAATGTTCCCATATGTGTTCAGTTGTAACATATCTACCACACTAATTAAGTATGTTGTTAATGTGGGAAAATTTGGAAGGAGTAGGGAGGGAGAATATGGGATTCCCCT
>JAQZBX010007341.1:0-51113 GCA_029593785.1 Cabassous unicinctus | reverse complement strand
TTTTTTTTAGGTGAACGTTATTCATCTCCATTTGGCTGTGGAAGTGAAATATATTTTAAAAATTTATTGTGATAAAATAATATAAGATAAAATCTGCCATTTTACCCATTTTTATGTATGCAATCCAATGGCATGAATTGTATTCCCAATGTCATGCAACCATCATCAATATCCATTTCCAAAACTTTCTCATAATCCCAATCAGAAACTCTGTACCCATTAAGCAAATCTCTCCGTTTCTCCCTCCACCCAGCCAGCTCCTGGTAACTTCAATCTACTTTTCTGTATCTATGAATTTGTCAATTCTAGATTCATATACATAAAATCATGCAATATCTGTCCTTTTTGTTTGGCATGTTTCACTTAGCATAGTGTTTTTCAATGTTCATCCATATTGTAGCATGTATCAGAATTGCATTCCTTATTATGGATGAATGATACTGAATTGTATGTATATATTTCATTAAAAGTGTTAATGAACACTTGGATTATTTTCACTTTTAAAAATGCTGCTCTGAACATTGGAGGACAAGTATCTTTTGAGTTTTTGCTTTCAATCCTTTTGGGTATTGTAGCAATTTGGCATTATTTATGAATTCCAAAAATAGTTATTGGATTATCTTTGTAAACTGGTCTGTCAGAGGTATCATTTTTAATTGATTAAATTGTGATTAGGACTTTGATTGGGCCACATCAATAGGGCCTTGAGTCCCCGCCCCTTGGTGGGCAGGGGCTCACAGAGAAAAGACATGGCAAAGGACAGAGTTGGGAGTTTTGAGCTGGAGCCCAGGAAGTGAACACATAACATAGGAGAAGAACACAGAGGAATAGATACAGCTTCTTAGACACAGCAGAAGCCCCAGGGAGAGAGACAGAGCCATTTGCATGATAGTGTATACATGGCCTTGTAAGGTGAGCACAGTAGCTGAGCCCGGAGAGAAATAGAGCCCTGGGAAGAGAGGAACCCAAAAGCCTGAACTCTTGGCATACGTTGGCAGCCATCTTACCCCAACACGTGGCAATAGACATTGGTGAGGGAAGTAACTTATGCTTTATGGCCTGGTAACTGTAAGCTTCTACCCCAAATAAATACCCCTTATAAAAACTACCAGATTTCTGGTATTTTGCATCAGCACCCCTTTGGCTGACTAATACAGTTATATACCTAGGAGTGGAATTGCTGGGTCATATGGTAATGCTATGTTTAACTTTTTGAGGCTCTGCCAAACCGTTTTCCACAGCAGCTGCACCATTTTCCATTCTTCCTGTACTGCACATTTTCCTTAAATGTACAGTCTAATGGATATAAGGATATATATTTATATATTTTATAAAACAATATAAAAGAAAAATATTTATATTTTATTTTATTATTAATCCTATGAGAATATATATTTTGTAAGGCAATTATGTTCTTTATAAAATGTTATTTATGTATAATATTAATAATAATATATTCTCTCAGGTCAAAATAAGAAATGAAAACTCTTCCAAAAGAAAATCAATCTTTACCTTTTTATGCTCTATGTTTAGCCTAGAAAATAAAGACAAGTCTTTTTCCTGTTTCTTAACTAATTCTAAATTTAGGTTCATTAATCCAAAGTAACAAAATGAGTCCCCAGCTTTAAAACAGAAGCCAAGCAGCTTAATTTATGCTTAAAGGATGTTCTTTTTAAGACTGCAAGTTGACTCTTCATGGATAGAGTGGTTTATTTTGGATTTAATAAATAATTTGTTCTGTGGTAACTCAAGACATTTCTTCTCTAAAAGCTCATGACCTTTTGTGATCTATTTAAAAGCAAAAATTTCTAAAATATTACATAACACTACTGCTTAAATCCTGTTTCACTATAGTCCATAAACCTTAATGGATGTTATGATAGCTGCTTTGATGACTAAAGCACTTGGCCCCTAGTAGACCCCCCAAAAGTGGTAGCTATTGTGCTAGTTAATGTTAATATATTTATATTTTATGCATGAGGACATTGATTAACATGATCTCTGTTTCTGTAGCTTAAACCAAGACCCAGCTCACTGCCCATTTTTAAAAATAAAGTTTTACTGGAATGCAACCACTTTCAGAATCGTCCAACATTTTATTGGAATTTCTTATAGTATGACGATAAAAATGAATTAGCATATATAAACAAAGTTGAAAACGTCAATGCAAATTATAGTGTAAAATGTAAAGTGCATGTGGATAATGTTATTTGTATTCTTCACCACATTTAAAAATTTTTAATGTAGCATAATGCATGGTTGGGGGAGAGATGCCCTGTTACCACTTCCAAGATGGTACTCCTCAAAGCAGAAGTACCATCTCATCCTTTCGCTCCCCTTTGAGAAGAATTCCATCAGATTAAAACATCCTCTCACGTCGCCATCCCTGTGGCTGCCTCTATTCATCTCTCAGTCAGTCACTCTCTCACGTCCCTGACTTTGGCCTCTGACCTACTTTCACTTCAGGCCTCTCTCTGAGGGACTGCAATGTCCATGTGAGCATTCAGCCAACGCCTTAGGTTGCCATTTTCGCCTGTTTGCCAGTTCTTTGCCATATTCTCCTTTATTCCACCATGATATTTAAGCCACCCACATCCATGTGACACCCTAGATTTTGTATTTTGTTATCCAGAATTACTCTGGGATTGTAAAATCCAGGATCCTGTCCTCTGATCACAGCCTTACCTTCTAGCTCTCTTATCCCATCACTTCAACCATATCCTTGATCCCTCCACTTTCACTCTTTCAATCTCCTCTTATTTTTGCTACATTCCAAATCCAACCTAGACCACATGGTCATGATTTCACCTCTTTTGCCAGCCACCTATGTTCCCTTATCCCCTTACTTCTCAGCACCACCTGCCTGATGAAATCTTAGAATTGGATCAATCTATATGTTGCCTTTCTCCCCCCTTATACAAGAACTGAAAAAGTCATAAGCCTGTCTAAAGTGGTATCACTACACCATCTATAATCTCAAAATTCAGATGGAACTTTAGCATTGCATTTGATATATCTTTAATGAACTTTTGCAATCTCCACAGAAACCATTTCCTATCCCCTTTCTCTAGCAGCTTTCTCATCATCAGATGATGCTGACATTGCATCCTATTTCCCAGGGTAAACAGATATTACACAATGGAGATCCCTTCAATTTCCCATCCCTGTTTTGGAAATTTACCTGCAAATATTACTGTTGGTCTGAATTTTGCTCTGCTTTTAATGACAGAGGTTTCCATTTCCTGTGTACTAGAATTGCAGCAAAACTGTATCAAATTTAAAATTTCTTTGTATGCCCATGTCATCAGTTTTCCACGGCATAAAAAAACGTGTTAATGTTTCCTGTCCATATTTCAGACTAGGGTGTAAGTTCCATATACTAGGGAGCAATTAGGTGGCATCACATCACATAGGCTCTACTCAAATGAAAGTTTAGTATTAATGATATTTTGTGCAGAAAACAACCCTCCATGGAGAGAGGAATTGCTAAGGGACTCCACAAAAGTTTATTAGTGTGCAGATAGGGGTTTATATTCTATAGGTATATGCATTCAATTTTTTTGCTGAAAAGTTTGTGTGTGGGTAGACTGAACTTTTATTAACCAGATCTATTTTTAAGTGCACTGGGAGAATTCTGGGTATCTAAGAGAACTCAACTATATGGAAAATTGATTTTTTTTATGTGAAAAATGCTTTGGTAATAAAAATAATGAAATTGCAACTTTTCTACTTTTTAAGTTTTCCTTTTTCATATATTGAATTTCTTGAAGTGTAGCACAGCTGTATATGTATACCTCACTTTTATGATGAATGGATTTCCAAGGAGTTATATGTCAATCAATATTTCCATAAACATATAACCATATTTCCCCAGTGAATTCTGAGATACATTTTAGATACAACTTTTCACAATGAAAAAAAAACAATGATCTCTGGAAATTATTAAAAATATTTACAAATCAAATATTAACCATGTTACTCAATCAATAAGAAGTACTATTCCAAACCTGTGATATGGCACATAGGGTGCTTGAGAGATGCTGATTTAATCACTAAGCCCACCTGCTTCTGGCTTTATACTTTTCCATGCAGGTTGAAACACCTCAGTCTAGTACAGTATTGATCAAATATCTCTCCTTATGGTTCCCCTCCAACCCTTCCTTGGTGAGTTGAGCTGACATGTTTATTTACAATCTTCTGAAATGGTTCTTGCTTACACTTGGTAGGAAACAGGCTGAGGCAATGTGAGAAAGGGAGAGAAAATGAGTGGTGGATAGGAACACAGAGAGATCACCGAGGAAGACCCAGGAAAAAGGGTCGCCTTGGCGACACGACATCCTGCGAGGAGGATTACTCAGGCCCATGGTGGCAGGAGATGAGTCAGGCCACACAGTGACCAAGGCGTCACTTAAAAAGCAGACATTGCATCGGCTTTGGTTTGTCAGATAATTAGCGAATCGAAATCGATGTTCACATTTACAAAAGGTGCCGTGTGAGGGTCACCTTTACCTTGAGAAGTGTGCTACTCTCTAGCGGACGGCTTACCTCTGCGAGGTAGAACTCGTCATACTGCCTTCGGAAGTTTTCTCCTTTGTAATAGTTGCTCGCAGCCACAATCACGTCCACGGTCACCATGCTGAGGATAAACATGTGGAAAACTGATGACCGCATCATTTTCTGAGGAGGAAAGAACAGATAAACTCCTAAAAAAAAAGAGAAACTTTATGATTAAATAGAACCCGTGTGCCTAGACCCCGCGCTACGAGGCCTTTTTGAGGTTTGTTGGTGTGCAAAACAGGGCTTCTAAGATAACTAGGTGAGGGTCACTGACTGCTGGTTAGTGTGAGCAAAGGGCTGCTTTCTTCGGGCAGCTAAAAAGTGATGGCAAAGATAGTTAAAGGGAAAATATATTTCATTTAGCTTTATAGCTTGCATCGTAATTTTCATTGGTTGTTTAATTTTTATCTTTAATTCTAACTGCATGGGGAAATGATTTTTATAAAGCTGATAAAAATTATCGCTTTAAGAGAGGAAGCTACTGCAGATGAAAACATTTTAGAGGTGATCTTGAAAGTTCTGGAAAAGCGGAAGAAACTTAAAACCTATTTATTTTTACTATTACTTTCACAAATATTTATTGAAATCTGTATTAAAACTAATAGCTGACATTTCTATTGCGCTTACTACATACTTGGAGCCGTTTAAAGTGCTTTAGAGACATTAACTCATTTACTACACATAACAGCCCTAGGAAGTTACAGATAAAGAGACTGAGGTTCAGAGACGTTAACTAGCTTTCCTACCATCACACAATTATGGAAGTTGGATCAGACTGATTTGGACCCAGACTGATCTAAGTCCTCTGCCTACAACAAGGTGGACATAATTAGGCATTCAAAAACAATGAATATAATAATGGATACCATGCATTAAATGCTTACTATGCTCCAGATGACACATTATAAGTATATTATTAATTTGATTCTCTTTTAATTTCCACTACAGCCCTACCAGGAGGAAGAGATTACTCACTTTTTAAAGTGAGTTCAGGTAGATTAAGTCATTTGTCTGAGGTCAGACAGCAAGCACACGGCAGAGCCGGGTTCTGTACTCAAGTCTCCTTGAAGTCCATTCTGGAACCCACTGCCTGCTGTGGGGTAGAGAACATACAAATGGAGAGAGTAGAGGCTGAGGGCCCTGGGCAGAAGGAGGAGAGAGAAGCTGACCTATGGAAAGGAGCTGAGGCCACAGCAACAGCCCCTGAGCCCTGTTCCTCCAGGCCAGCTGCCCAGGGAGCAGTGCTGCAGGCATTCTCTCCTGAGGCCTCCTTGTTCAGCTTCTCTTGGCATCTAGAGACAGGTGTCCTTACAGTTTGATGTGACTTGAGAATTCTTCAGTCTTTACAACTAAAAGTACCTAATTAAAGCAGGTTGTGAGGATAGCAGAAGGAAAAAGGACTGCCTCCTCAGAGCACTGCTACAATCTCTATTCGTCCACACCGGTTATTTTCTGCAGTCTCCGTTACCACACAATAGTGATAAACTGTGTGGGCTCTGGGACCAAATTGTCTGGGTTGAAACCCTATGTCACCCCTTACTAGCTCTGTGGCCCTGGGCAAATTACTTAATCTCTGAGCCTCAGTTTTCTCATCAGTAAAGTGGACATAATAGTACCTACTCCAAAGGGTTGTGGTCAATTCCAAATGTGTCCATATTTTTAAAGCACATAGAACAGTGCTTGCCACATTGTAAGTGTTACATAAAGAATTTGAAGTAAAAATATATGCAGTTCTGTGAATCAGACAATTTTCTATTCAGGAATGAGGAGTTAACTGCCCAAGGTTAAAGAATTAATTAGGTCACATATCTGACTGAGTCCAGAATGAGGCGAGAGAAATAAACATGATAAGGCTGTAATACCTTGAGAGATGTCAGAACCATTGGGAAAGGAGATATTTATTAAGGCTTCATGTCACTATGGCTATTGATGCATTCTTACATCCATTTGGCATTGACATTATTTTATAGTAATACAAAATCAAATTCCAGAACTGCCAATCAATATGTTAAAATGCCCATCAATTCTCTTGCAGGAACCTACTGACCTTCATAACATAAATAAGCAAATCAGTTGGTAAGTTTTTACTCTGATTAAAATTTTTATTGTTAGTCTTTCTTGCACTGTGAGAGTTAAATTCCGTAACTATTATTCCTTTTCTAAACTCTTTTCAACATAGTATTCTATTAAAAAACATTTCAGCTGATTTCCATTTTATCTGCATGACAGTAAAGCCACAACTTTAATTTCTCTTAGCTGTGGATTTATGTCTTAAGTAAACTGTTATTACTGAAAGGTCCAAACAAAGCTTTTAGCCATGGCTGTCAAAAAACTTTTAAATTGGTTTTGTAACTGTCACAGCTTCACTTTGGTGCTGTCATTATAATTAGGTTGTTTTTTGTCTGAATGTCTACATGTCCCTGTTGGTACAGAGTCATTAAAATAATCACTTACAATGGATTTTGATACACTATAATCACCATTGTTTAGCCGACTTTCTCTAAAGTAATAACTTTCATATACTAAATAAGAATTAAGGAGATAAATAAGAATGTCTGGTAGCTAAATTTAAATATTAAAATCAGTAAATTCAGTTTTAAAGGTAGAGCTAGTGACACAGACTACTTCAACTCAATGAATGCATCCAGTGCTTGAAACTTTAATGTAAAGGGACTGACAAGATTACATTTGGACTCATGCCTACGTCTGTAGGAAGGCCAAAGTTTTTCTTTTAATTTTTTCTTTTCTTATAAAAAGTAATGTAAAGAAAAATGTTAAAGTTGAGTCAGAGTCACAAAATATTATATAACTTGAAGTTTGCACAATTGTATTATTTAATACACACTCATATACACAAACACACAGAGCATATATTTAATATAAGGCTCTTCAGAGCCTACATACGTTCAATTTTTTTAAAAGTTCCTTTGAAATGTAATGTCATTTTGGTTTATATTTTTTAAAAATCAGACAAGCTTGAATATAATTTTAGGTTGGTTTTGATTTGTATATGTGACAGGTGGAGTTACCAAAATACAAAGAAGAAACTATAACAGAATCATTCCCAAGACAGCAACACCTGTCAGGAATGCTCTAATTTGACTGCTACGCAAAGTGCAGTCCCCGGACCAGTAGCATCAACATCACCTGGGAACTTGTTAGAAATGCAGGATCTCTGACCCCACCCCAGACCTACTGAATCAGTATCTGCATCTTCAACAACGTCCCCAGGTAATTCAGGTACATAACTAAGTCTGAGATGTGCTGCTGAGAGGGTACTCCTTGGGTACCAGGCTCAACTGGATGACCTACAAAATCTCTTACAATTTTGCATTTCCATGATTCTAAAAGTCTGTAATTACTGGAATAGAATATAACAAATACTGGCTGGGGATATTTAGGAAATATATTAGCATACAGCAACAAAAAAATTGCATGGAAAAATGGATGCCTCCCCCACTGCAATCCCAAGATAAAAAAATCAGCTAAGACAGTTTGGCTTCATGAATATAAAAGTATGTGTTGGCTTTTCAACCATTTGGCGGCATTATGTAGACATCACAGACTTTTTCATCAAACCAAGAAGTGGGAACAAATGAGTATGCCACAGAAAACACTCGAAATTACTGTGAGCCTACCGTTATTATTTAAGAAAGAAAGTACCCCTGAGTATATTTGGTGATCAGCCTACTCACAAGTTACTCTTTTGTCTTCCATAAGACCATTCTTCACACAACAGACAAACTGATTTTTCTGAAGCATGAATCACATTTTGTAACTTCTTGCTTAAAAATCCCCGATGGCGTCTTCTTGCAATCAGAATAAAATTCAGACGTCATCACCCCAGCTAATAAGTATCTCCTCAACCTGGCCCCCACCTACTTCTCCAAACAGATCTATCACCACTCTCCTCTTTATTTTGTACCCTGCAACTCTGGCCACTCTGGAGTCCTAACTGAAACCTGAATATCAAACTCCTTCCAGACACTTTGCTCCAATTCATATCAGGACATGGAAAGTGTAAAAAAGACCCTGAAAGATATTGATCAGGATATTATTTGTGGTATCTCTAGGTGAGGATTATTATTTTTTTCCTCAGTGTGTGTTTTTCTTCAATTTCTTTGATACAAATATAGTACATCCCTGAGAAGAAAATACTGTTTTAAAAGTTAAAACGAGCTCCATCTGATTCAATGAGTTGAACGGATGTTTGGTCTCAACATTTCTACACTGAGCTGGCCCTGTATGGCTTGGTCTCTATCTAGCATGCCAGCTTCAGCCCATCTCCCATCTCTCAGCCATACACTTTGCAATTATTATTGTCCTGGTTTTAGTCTTTTGTCAATCCCAGAAAATGGTGTTCTTAAGCTAACCCTTTCCTGTGTGCGTAAGCCTATTGTATGTGAGACACTTTGGTTAGATTCACTTAAGGTACCTTTTGATTAGATCATTTTTGATTAGACCCATTCAGTTACAGGCTTTTGATTAAATTGTGGAAACCAGGGTGGGTCCTAATCCTTTTACAGGAGTCTTATATAAACTGAGGACTGAAAGCAGAGCCACAGAGAAAGAAAGCTGCCATTTTGCCATGTAAGAGAGGACTCCAGGATTGCCTACAGCTGCAGAAAGACAGAGAAAACCCAAGAGGCTAAGAGAGAGGCTGGAGGCTGGAATCAGTGGAGTGGCCCAGAGGGGAGAGATGAGCCAAATGCCTGATCGCCTACAATGAGCTAAGGGAAAAAAGTGAGCCTGGAGGAAAAGGCAGAGACCAGCTGCCATTTTGCCTTGCCACGTGGCAGGAGTTCAGGATCACCAGCAGTCGACCTTTGGTAAAACAGAATCTCTGATGATGCCTTGATTTGGACATTTTCATAGTCTCCGAACTGTAAGCTCTTACCCTAATAAATTCCCATTATAAAAGTCAACCCATTTCTGGTATTTTGCATTAGCAGCCTTTAGCAAACTAAGACAATTATTGACCTGCTTGAGGCTCCTGGAAATGGCAAGCACTTTGATGCTTTGTGGCTGTGGCAGTGCTGCTAAGCCCTGCCTGGAATGCCATCCCCTCCCCTTATTTTATTGACAATACTCGCCTCCTTCTCTGGTCCTCTTCCTCCCTGACACTTAGGTTTAAATGATCTGTTTATATGGTGCATCTCTTACCTAGTTTGCAGAGTGCACAGACGGTGCCTTATTCATATCTTTACCTGTACCAGAGCCTGACTATAGAAAGGCCAGCAGTAATAAAGTATTACTTGGGCAGTAATAAAGGCCTCTAAAGTATCCTCAGATATCAAATGTGATAGGAAAAGTGCATTCACCAAATCGCATCTTAGGGAAAGTGCCAAACGTGGTTGAAAGAGCACCTTGATTCGCCATTTGGAGACTAGTAAAAACTCCCACTAAGAGGCCTAGTCTCATTGTATTGGATTCCTAGGACTGCCATAACAAATTATCACAAACTGCGTGGCTTAAAACAATAGAAATTATTCTTTGCCAGTGAAAGCAAAAAGTCTGAAGTCAAGGTGTCACAGGGCCACATGCCTCTTGAGGCTCCAGGGGCAATCCATTTCTTTCATCTTCCAGCTGCTAGTGGCTCCTGGCAACCCTTGGTGTTTCAGCATAACTCCAAGCTCTGTCTCTATCTTCACATGGCCTTTTTTGCTGTGCGTCTGTGTGCCTCTCCTCCATGTCTGTGTGTGTCTTTGTCTTTTCTGTCTTTTATAAGGACACCGCCTATTGGCTTCAGGGCCTACACTAATCCAGGATGGTCCCAGTTCAAGAGCCTTACTTTACTTATATCTGCAAAGACTTATTCCAAAAAAGGCCACATTCTGAGGTTCAGGGTAGACATATATTTGGGGGGATCATCATTCTTACTACAATGGTCCAGTTCCAGGATCCCAGTTTTGAAGTAGGCATGCAGATTCAGGGCCAGAGCTGAATTGTTCTGGACAACAGAAAATATAAGAACCACCACCAGAGACATTCATGCTGAGAAAATATTTGAAAGCTATCTCTCTGAAGGGGTACCAAAGTATTAGGCTGGTTGTAGGTACCAATTGTCTCATTTTAGCCCTGAAGTCTCAGCATGCCGAAGATATTCAACAAATATCTGTTAAACTGAGAGATATAATTATGATACTAATACTGTTACTACTAGAAACAAATATAACATTATTAGGGCACTTGGAATGAACTAAACACAATTATAAAAATTTAACATCTATGAGCTAATGCAACCCTTATAACAAGCTTGTGGGGGGCAAATAATATCGTATCCTCATTTTTTCAGATCAGGCAACTGAGGCACAGAGAAGGAATAGAGGTAACAAATACCACTATAGTTGTGGTAGGTGGAATAATCCCTCCCCAAAAGATGTCCATGTCCTAATAACCAGAACCTGTGAAGATGGTACATTAGGTGGCAAAAGAAACTTTGTAAAAGTGATTAAATTAAGGATCTTGAGATAGGGAGATTAGCATGGCTTGTTAAAGTGGGCCCAATATAATCACAAGGGCCTTTATAAGAAGGAAGCAGGATTGTCAGAGTCAGAGAAGGTTATGTGATGATGGAAGGGGGGAGGGCAGGGAAGAGAGAAAGAGAGAGGGAGAGAGAGGTATTTTGGTAGATATGTTATGTTTCAGGCTTTGAATATGGGAAAGGAGCCATGAGTTAAGAAATGCAGGTGACTGCTTTAGAAGCTTTAGAAGCTGGAAGCTGGAAAAGATAAGAAAATGTTTTTTCACCCTAGAGCCTCCAGAAGGAATGCAGCACTGCTGTGCTTTTAGCCCAGTGAAACCCCATTTCAGACTTCTGACCTCCAGAAGTGGGAGAGAATACATTTGTACTGCTTTAAGCCACTATGTTTGTGGTAATTTATTACAGCAGCAATAAGAAGCTAATACAGCATTGCTAGCGATTTTGACATACACCTGCTCAAATATCTCCTATGAAATGTGATTGCATACAACAGGTACCCAGTACAGCAAAATTCTACCTGACCATAGGGCTCCATCCAAAGTGACCTGCCAGTAGGGGTCAATGTAAATTGTATTATTACAAATGTAAAACTCATTATCAACCAAGGAACACGTGTCTTGCTTTATTTCAGAAAGTGTGATGAGACAATGGGTCTAGAACAACGGTGCTGTAAGTCCAATCTTAAGCAGAAGAAAAAGGGTAACATTTCTTTACATTAGTTCTAAGTCCTATCACAAAAGCAAGAACTCAAGAGATTGTGAAGTCTAAGTCAAACATGCAGAAAGCTCTCCCTCAACTCACATAACACCAACAAAATGCATTATAAAAATAAGAGCTAAGGTTTTTTTGATGCTTCTTTTTGGCCAAGCTTCATGCCCAGCATATTGCAAACTGATGTAAGAAAGACTCTCATTTAATCCCCAACAACCTTGTAAGATAGGTACATCTATGATTCCCATTTTACATATGGAGAAACAGACTTAGAAAGGATAAGTAAATTTCGAAGCTCTTTGGGAGAGAAAGTGCATTATTAGTAAGGGTTCTCTAGGGAAACAGAACTGACAGGAGATATCTCTAAATTGTATGAGATTTTATAAAATTGAATCACATGATCATGGGGTGCACAAGTTTAAGTTCTTGTGCAAGCCAGGGACTCTGATGAAGATCCTCAATGAGTTCCCCAGGAGATGCTGGCTATCTGAAGTAGAGATGGAAATTCTCTCTCTGAATGCTGAAATATCACTTTTCCTTTTAAGGCCTTCAACTGATTAGATGAGATGTTACTCATTGCTGATAGCAATCTCCTCAGTTGATTGTAGATTAATCAGTCATATATACAATCAACTCGCTGATGATTAAAGTTCATGAAATGCCTTTGTATTATAATTATCCCACTGCTTGTTTGACCAAACAACTGTGCATCATTAACTGGCCAAGTTGACAGATTAACCTAACCATCACAGCCCACCCCTTGTCAACTTAGCAGCCATACAAATCACCTTAAACCATACTTAATCTCTAAATAAAAACAATAAGAGACATATATATATATTTTCATCTAACAATACTCTAATGTCCTGTTTAGTGTGTGCAAAACACACTAAATTCCTCTTGAAGAGGGTGTAAGTCCTTGGGCAATATTCATTCTTAAACTTGACATCTTTAAATACTACGACATGAAACTAATACAACTTATGTCATTAGATAAGGGGACAAGATAGGGAAGAAAACAAATATATTACTTTTATGTACATATACAAATATACTCATAACAAAAGAAGGAAGAAATATTCATGACCATTACAGCCCTCACTTCTATAACTGGTCAAGTGGTTAAAGTTCGTATTTATCACCACCTTCTCCCACTAATCATTCCATGTTCCCTTTACGCTCAGCAAGCACCTCAGCTGGCCATGTTTCTTTGCCTGGAGCTATGACCCAAACCTTCACTCTTGAAGATTCTGGGCCATTGTTAGTCCTGCTTGGATTGGGTTGTTGCAATTTTCCATTGACTTTAAACACAGAGCATGGTAGTACTAAGAGATGGCCTAGGGGATCTCCTGTATTCCAGGCAAACTCTTCTTTACCTCCATTGTGTAGATGCAGTCCTACTTCCTCTTGATAGTCAGGATCAAACAGTCAGTACAGTAATTCCCTTCTTTGCTTGTTGATTCAGAGACATAAGGAGGCCAAAGTGGCCAGTTGGCATTTTTAACTTCCAGTTCAATGGAATCTTTGGTGTGTTTCCTAATGGAAGCATTCTTTCTTTTGGAACTAAGACCTGTAGACCAGCAGAGCTTAAGGCTGCAGGGACAGGAAGCAGAATTTTTCCTAGTGGATCACTAGGGGTAATAGAGAGTGATGCCCCTCCCATTTCCATCCCATGATTCCTGGACCCGTGAATCATGGTTATGGTAGAAACTGCACCATAGTGTGGAAGCTGACTGAGAGCATACACAGTCTCCTGGAGAACACTGCTCTGCAAGGTATTGCCATCTAGTTGGTGCTGTAATTGAGTCTTAAAAAGGTCACTCCACTGTTCTAGCAATCCAGCTGCTTCAGGATGATGGGGAACATGGTAAGACCAGTGAAATCCATGAGCATGTGCCCATTTTTGCACATCCTTTGCTGCGAAGTGGGTTCCTTGATCAGAAGGATCAGAAGGATCATGGTATTCCATGGTGTGTGGAATACCATGGCAGTGAATAAGATGTTCAGTAAGTCCATGGATAGTAGTTTTGGAAGAAGCATTGAATGCAGGGAAGGCAAACCCATATCTGGAGTAGGTGTCTATTCCCATTAGAACAAATCACTGCCCCTTCAATGATGGAAGTGGTCCTATGTAATCAACCTGCCACTGGGTAGCAGTCTGATAACCTCGGGGAATGCCATATCAGGGGTTGAGTGTGGATCTCTGCTGCTGGCAGATTGCGCACTTAGCAGTGGCTGTAGCCAGGTCAGCCTTGGTGAGGGGAAATCCATGTTGCTGAGGCCATGCATAACCTCCATCTCTACCACCATGAACACTTTGTTCATGAGCCCATTGGGCAATGACAGGAGTGGCTGGGATAAGAAGCTGACTGGTATCCATAGAATGGGTCATTTTATCCACTTGATAATTAAACCGTCTGCTGCTGAAGTCACTCTCTGGTGAGCATTCACATGGGACACAAACATTTTCATGTTTGTTTGTTTTTTGTTCACTCAGAAAGGTCTATCCACATACCTCTTCCCCAGAGCTCTTTATCACTAGTTTTCCAATCATGTTCTTTCCAAGGCCAAACCATTGGCAACCACCCATAAATCAGTGTACAAATGCACCTCTGGCCATTTCTCCTTCCAAACAAAATGAACAATCAGATGTCCTGCTCAAAGTTCTGCCCACTGGGAGAATTTCCCCTACCCTATCCTTCAGGGACATCCCAGAAAGGGGCTGCAGTGCTGCTGCTGTCTTCTTTTGTGTGGTACCTGCAAATTACAGATAGTGTAGAACTATCTGTAAACCAGGGCCGAGTTTTCGCTCCTCAGTCTACTGATTGTAAGGAACTCCCCAAGAGGCCATAGCTGTGGGCTGGGAAAGAGAAGGAAATGCGGCAGGAGTGGTGGCCATGGGCATTTGGGCCACTTCTTCATGTAACTTACTTGTGCCTTCAGGACCCGCTTGAGCCCTATCTTGTATATACCATTTCGACTTTATGATGGAGTACTGCTGTGCACACCCAACTTTATGGTTTGGCGGGTCAGACAACACCCAGCTCATGATAGGTAACTCAGGTCTCATGGTAACTTGGTGGTCCATAGTTAAGCATTCAGTCTCTACTATGGCCCAGTAGCAGGCCAAAAGCTGTTTCTCAAAAGGAGAGTAGTTATCTGCAGAGGCTGGCAGGACTTTGCTCCAAAATCCTAAGAATCTGAGTTGTGATTCCCCTATAGGGGCCTCCAAAGGCTCCAGATGGCATCTATATTTGCTATTGACACTGGATCATATGGCCCAAGTAGTAGTGCAGCTTGTACAGCAGCCTGTTGCAGAGCCTCCTCTTCTTCCCATCCCCACCCAAAACTAGCAGCTTTTCTGGTTACTTGGTAAATGGGCTGGAGTAGCACACCCAAATGGGGAGTATGCTGTCTCCAAAATCCAAAGAGGCCAACTAAGCATTGTGTCTCTTTTTTTGGTCATAGGAAGGGGCAAGATGCAACAGCTTATCCTTCATTTTAGAAGGGATATCTCAACATGCCCCATATCACTGGACACAGAAATTTCACAGAGGTGGAAGGCCCCTGTATTTGTGTTGGATTTTTCTCCCATCCTCATGCAAATGCCTTACCAATAAGTCTAGAGCAGTTGCTACTTCTTGCTCACTAGGTCCAATCAGCATGATGTCATCAATATAATGGACCAGTGTTATGTTTTGTGGGAAGGAGAGATAATCAAGGTCCCTGAGGACAATATTATGTCCTGAGGCAGGACAGTGAAGGTTTATTGCTGGCCTTGCCAGCTCAAAGAAAACTGTTTCTTGTGGTCTTTACTAATGGCAATGGAGAAAAAAGCATTTGCCAGATCAATAGCTGCATATCTGGCACCAGGGAATGTGTTGATTTGCTCAAGTAGTGGTATCACCTCTGGAACAGCAGCTGCAATTTGAGTCACCTGCTGGTTAAATTTATGATCATCCACTGTAATCCTCCAAAATCATCTGCTTTCTGCACATGCCAAATAGGAGAGTTGAATGGGGATGTGGTGGGTATCACCACCCCTGTATAAGTCCTTGATGGACCTCTTCAATCCCTCCTGGAATCCGTATTGCTTTTAAGTTACTATTTTGCTAGGTAGGGGCTGTTCTAGTGGCTTACACTTGGCCTTCCCTCACTCCACAGGTCAGGGTTCCAGGGGATTCTGCCAGTTGCTGAGTATGTCTCTTCCAATTATGCATTTTGGAACTGGGGAAATAACCACAGAATGGGTCCAGGGAGCCAGTGGACCCATTGTGAGACAGGATTGAGATAAAACTCCATCAGTCCTTACTCTGACTGGTAGACCACAGTGACATTTTGATTCTCCTGGAATTAGTGCCACTTCTGAGCCAGTGTCTAATAATCCCCAAATGTCTGACCATTTCCTTTTCCCCAATGCACAGTGACTCTGGTAAAAGGCTGTTGGTCTCTTTGGAGAAGGCTGGGAAGAAGATTAACAGCATAAACTTTTGGCAGTATAACAAAATCCTTCTCCAAGGGGACCTGGCTTTCTCCTCATTCAAGGGACTCGGGGTCTGTAAACTGTCTCAAGTCCAGGAATTGATTAAGGGGCTGTGACTCTCTTGTTTCTGTAATTCAAGTTAGGCTTTTGTTCACTCAACCTAAAATTCTTCTGCTTATACAGATCAAGTAGGAATTTAGCAGACTGCCCATATATTTTACTTCTAGGTACCCCATGATATATTAGCCAACACCACAGATCTATCTGACTCAGACTCTTTTGATTGTTGCTTTGAGTCTGGTTTTCATTGTGGTAGCCACACCCACCTTGTCTTTGGTGATTAAGTGCTGCCACTTGGCTTCTGCTAGCGCAGTATCCAATTATTCCCATAGTGCTTAAGAATCCTAGTTCTGTGAAAGCAGTTCCCACGATAATATCTAACTACCAAGAAAAGCAGGGAGGAGGTCAGTAATACTTGAGGCAGACTGGAAGTCCAGTGGCTGACACCTTGGAGCAGCCAAGAGTTTAGGTGGTCCTCTCCTCAAGGTGAGGAGGAGGTCTGGTGGCTGTCTGACCATTACAGGTTTATATGGCAAAATCTCAGTAGAATTTAGGGTTTCAATGTCCCCACTGACATCATCATCAACCTATACGATCCCATCCCAATCCTCAGGATTCCACTCCTTTCAATCAATGCTCTCAATTTAACAGCAGACACCCAGCAGTGTTGAGATTTTAGTTTCTGTTGTAATTCTGCTATTCTCACAATGAGACTCTGGGTCTGGTTCTTAGAGATCTCAAGTCTGCAGCTGCACGAAACTAGATTTTCTTTCATAGCACGTGTTGAAACTTTCACATCTTTCATGCGGCTCTGAAGGTGCAAATTTGAATCCTTCAGCTCAACCCTTTCTTTTGTAACTGTATCTAGCATATTTAGGACAGCCAATCAACATCATTGTACCTTTTAACTCCACAAAATTCTGTTAAGATGTTAAAAACACTGTCACCCACATCCTTGCCTCTTATAAGCATGGAAGTAGTCATATCCAATGGTGATATTTTGCTTATTTCCATTGCTAAATCACACCATAGACTGTAAGTGACCTCTTGATTATTGGAAACAGAATCATTAGTGCCCTTGAATCTAATCAGAGTAGAGAGCCAATTGCAAAAATCCCAGAACCAATTTAGAAATCCCATATTTAAGATTCTGTTTCTCAAGAACCATTCCCAGTACCAGCTGTATTAGTCAGGGTTTTCTAGGGAAAAAGAATTGACAGGAGATATTTATAAATAGTATGAAATTTTATAAAATTGTCTCACATGACTGTGGGGATGCACAAGTCTAAATTCCGTAGGGCAGGCTGCAAGCCAGGGACTCCAATGAAGGTCCTCAATGAGTTTCCCAGGAGGAAGTGGCTATCTGAAGTAGAGATGGAAATTCTCTCTCTGAATACTGAAATATCACGTCTCCTTTTAGGCCTTCAGCTGATTAGATGAGATGTTACTCATTTGTTGATGGCAATTTCCTCAGATTGTAGATGTAATCAGTCATATTAGCAATCAACTCACTGATGATTAAAGTCCACGAAATGCCTTTGTATTACAATTATCCCAGTGCTTCCTTGACCAAACAACTCAGCAACATTACCTGGCCAAATTGACACATTAGCCTAACCATCATAGAAAGCAATCTCAGATTTTTTTGGGTGTCTAAAGCAGGTGCTCTCCTGTCTTCTATCGAGCAGTCAAAATGCATCTGATACTGCTCCATATATTAAAGAAGAACAAGAGGCAGTTCTCTCCCGCAAGTGTTTGTGGATCAATACAGAGAATAAGTACAAAGAACCTGTATTTGAAAGCTGAAAACAATCTGTTCCTTACAGAAGAGTACAAGAGCCCCATGGTGCAATGGTAAAAATGTTCAAATTTGAAGACAGGCTGAGCTGAGTTCAAGTTTTGTCTCTGCACATTATTTAACCTCCCTGAAACTCATTTTTCTCACATGGGAAATGGGTCTGGTAATATCTACATCTCTATGGTGTAATAAGAATTAAATGAGAGTATATAGTTTAGAAGAGGGGTTCTTAACCTTTTTTGTTCCACAGACCCCTTTGCCAGTCAGGTGAAAAACACAGACCCCTTACTTACAGTACAAATAATACTGTGTATTATTTGGTAAATATATCACACCCACACCAACACGGCCTCACAAGAAAAATGTTTTTTTGAATTTCAGTTCAAGCTTACGGACCCCTTGTTAAGAACCCCTAGTGCAGAGTCTGGCCCCTAGCAGGCACCTTGCACCCCAAAACTCTAACCATGGTATTTAAAGCACTCTATGCATTTAAAGGTACCATATACGTACACCATCTCTGACTGAAGGGGCTGTGCAACACAGTATGCTCCAACCTGCGGCATGCTGGAGCTGCAATCGTGTGCATCTCTCCCCAACTCTGCATTAGTAATGTCCTGTTGTTAACCTGAAATAGGCCAGGGTGGGAGTGTTTATGCCATAGAAATGGGCAGATACGTCCAATCAGGACCCCCCCACCTCCATTTGGTTGTTAAACATTTTAAACATTTACCAGCACAACACTGTCCCCCACCCAGCTGTCCAGGCTCCTTCTGGCCCTCCTTAAAGCAGTAGTCTGCTCTGCACTATTTGAAAACTCCTGCCTTAATCATAAATAAGACCCTTGTAGGGAGGTTAGGCCATTCAATGGGCTATTTCAATGCACTAACCTTTGCTATACCAGGGGGTGACATATATATATATTCTTGTTATGCTGCTTAGAGATTCCTCATGACCCCTAATGCCATTGTACTCACATAGATAGGATGTTATAAGGCACACAAAGGCATTCTGGGGCATGGGGAGACTGTTATTAAGACTACAGGGACCTGACTGTATCAGCTGTAGTAAGGAATATTTAAAATGGAACTTTTTCTATTGCCTGTCCAATAAAATTGTCTTTTTTGAATTGATTTAAATCAGAGTGTATTTTGTTTACAAAAGCTTCAATTAAGGACAACATGCATTTTCCAGAGTGCAAAGCCATAAGGAATACCCACAATTTAAACTAATTTACAGAACACTACTTAATGTCTCCTTATTTCGTCACACTTTGCAGTAACACACTTATGGATTAGTGAGAGAGGGGAGAAGTAAATGAAGACATGTACAAAAACCTTTCAATAAGCTGAACTGTAATTTTAGGATTAAGAACTTAAATCCTCTACATGATTTCATTATTGACATCTGGGGGAAAAATCAGATAGGAAAATACTAAAATTTTGACTTTTTAACAATAAAGTGTTCACCTTGCTTGTTTTGCTGACCATGGATGATAAGAAGAGGCAAAGTATTAGTTATTCCACAATATTTCTTCTCATGTTCCCTGGTGTCTGGAAGAAGAATAGTGTAAGAGGGAAGTTAAAGCACACCATCGTCACCTTTAGACCAGTGTTCCTATAGGCATCAGTCCTGAATTGCTACAGTGCTGGGCACATACATTCAACAATATTTTTTGACATTGCAATCTCCCCCATGTGCTGCTTTCTTCTAAGGAAAGCAGTCTCAAGGAGATCTTGTCTATACACTCCTGTAACTGTTGTCTTAAATGAGAGCAACTTTGGTAACTCTTGAGAGCTAACAGGGCCAACCCCTAAGTTCGAGAAAGGCAGTTTCCTGAGGTGGCTTGACAAGGACTCTGATAAGGTGGCCGCACCAAACCTGATGATGACCAAGGACCCTCACCCCTCAATGCCAACTTTAGGATGTATTATTACAGGGTGCGTAAAAAAAAGTAGGACATCCAACTTCATGTTGTCATTTCAAGTAATATTAATTACTTGCTTATTTCAAGCAACTATACCATTCAGCCTCGGCCACAATAGGACACAGAGAAGACGAAACTGAGGAGTCTTTATGCAATCAGCCTCTGGCAGTGAGGTTACCCGGAGTCCCTTCCTTGTTATCCTTTGAATTCTGAATTATAGCCCAGTGTATTAGTCAGCCGAAAGGGTGCTGATGTAGAATACCAGAAAGCTGATGGCTTTTATAAAGGGTATTTATTTGGGGTAGAAGCTTACAGTTACCAGGCATAAAGCATAAGTTACTTCCCTCACCCAAGTCTGTTGCCACGTGTTGGAGCAAGATAGCTCTGACATGTGCAAGGGTAAAGGCTTCCTCTTAAGGCTCCGTGGTCCCAGCTTCTTCCAATATAAGCTGTAGGCTGGGACAAGTCCCATCTCTCTCCCAGGGCTCGATTCTCTCCAGGCTCAGCTGCTCTGCTCTCTCTTGTGTTTATTTCCCGGGCTCCAGCTCAAAACTCCAACCTCCCTTCTCTGTGGTGTGGTTTCTCTGTAAGTCACCGCCTGCCAAGGGGTTGCGGATGCAACATCCTACTGATGTAGCCCAATCAAAGCTTTAATAATTATTTAATCAAGTAAAAGTTAAACCTCTGAATCCAATATAATCTAATATGCCCAGAGGAAAAGACCAGTTTACAAACATAATCCAGTATCTATTTTTGGAATTCATAAACAATATCAAAGTGCCACACCCAGCTACAGTGAAATGCCTCACATTTTATGTTTTTCTCCCTAGAACTGCACTGACTGTTTAGTTACTAGACAGTCTCTCCGGATTATGACAATAGGTGCTTTCTTAGTCTGAGTTACCAGTATTGTGAGTTTTTCTTTCTCTCTGTTATTATGGGCATTTTGCAAGATGTTAGAAGGGTTTACAACAGGACTGCTAGCTAGGTGGCACTTAAAATCATGATGGTTTCAAGATCCTTGAAGACACTTTACTTGACATTCCCATAGCTAATAAAAATTTCTGTATCTAGAACACTTGAAACTTACTTTTATATATTTACTTTTAGCATAAAACAGTGGGTAGGTAAACACAAAACTCTTATTTTAAATTCAAGAGAGATATTACACACCCAAAAATGAAATTAAACTACTTTCTTTTTTATACACTATATATATAAGGCTATGCAGGACCTCTCTTATGATATTTGATGAATTCATAAATCAATAAAATAATTTTGGGGCTATATAGTATTAAGTAGAAAATTCATTTTGATATATTCAAAGTATTTAGGAAAGACAGAAAAACAAATTTAAAGTATTGAACTCTGAGAAATACACCACGTGGTTGAAGTTCTTGATTAGGTTCAAGCCTGTCATCAGCCTGACAGCATGTAAGAAGTCGCGCTGCTCCTCTAAACCTCGCATTGCAGTAATTGTGTTGAACACTGAGAAAATACATGGTAATTTAAAACCCTGGCTCAAGGTGTTAAAGAAGGTTGCATATTTAACCCCAGAAATCAAGGCTTGCAAAAAAAACAACTTATCTTAATTTTTTTCCAAATATGACAATGCAACAAATCTGTGATGGAAATTTGTCTCCAAAGAATATAATGGGAACCCTGGCATAGGTAGTAAATGTCTCCTGATTGACATGATTACAAATATGAAAGAGTACACAGGACTTACCCAAACTGGAAAATGAAAATATAAAATTATATAGGAATCTAGTTCAAGATTTTCTGAAATACAACTAATTTGAAAAAGTTCTGAATATTTCTTCTGATAGGTTCAAAAATCAAAGAAGCAAAACCATTTAATCACCATAAGACAGAAAAATAAAAAATAAATAAATAAAACAGCACTGATAATTTGTTCTTATTTGTACTATAAAATGTCTGATATTCTGTTAACTATTCTGAATATAAGCATTATACATGCAAAAATATCCAAGTGAATGGATTACATTTTCTTTAGATACATTAATGGCGCTACAGGGGGAATGAATTTCAAAGTTCAATCTATAAAACTGAATAATAGAACTGAGGATTTATGCAGTTGACCCCTCTTTTTAGTTGATTTGGCCATACCTGGCTTCAAACTGCAATGGGTCTTTTTCAAATAGCCTTTTAGGCTACCTTCTTACACCTGTTTTGTGTTGTTTTCTCTTTAGTTATTTTCTTTTTCCTGTTTTTATTTCTCACCCCAGGGAATTATAAAATAATTATTTTTAAATTCACTTTTCCCCAAACTTCTCCTCCAGGCCAGTTTTGTGTTATGTTCTGCTGATGGAAACTGAAAATGAGTGTGTGTTTGTGTGGGTGTGTTTGGGAGAGGGATTATTTGGCAACTGCAAAAAGGGAGAGTAAGAATTTGTGCCTGATTCTGTGTAAGACTGTATATTTCTGTACATGAAAGCATACATATGGTGTACAGCAAATATTTTACTGGTCCTGTGTGTGTGAAATGATTTGTAAATAGAACCTATGAAGATGTTATTGTTAAGCTGTGTCCAAACTGAATAAGGGTGAGCTTTAATCTAATATGGTTCAAGTCCTTATTAGCAAAGGAAATTGGACAAAAAAAGAGAAACCACAGGAGCCACCAGAAGATGGAAGTCAACAGAACCTGGAAGAGAAAGGAGAAGATGCTTTCCCATGTGATGAAAAAGCCAAGGAACCCCAAAGATTTCTGGCCAGCTGGAAGATACCATCGGGAGGAAGTAAGCCTTTTAGCCTCTGAAAACGTGAGCCAATAAATTCCCATTGTTAAGCCAACTCATTGTGTGGTACTTGTTTCAGCAGCTGTGAAACTAAAACACAGATGATAACATCCCCATTTTTTTCAGGTAAGAAACTGAGGCTCAGAGAGATGACGCAAATTGTACCAAGTTCCAGTCTGCCAGTCTTAGCTGTACCACATAGTCTTCTCACACTGGTCTGTAAGCATAGAAGAGGTTAGCTCACGTATGGAACCCACATTCTCATGTGCTAATTCAGTTTTAGCAAATTTGTGGAGAGGTTCATTAAGAAGACAGACATTATAAGAATTGACTAGGATGTCACTTTGTCACTTGAAGCACGCATATCACATAGTTTGCTTCCCCCCCCAATCTTCACCTGTAACAGAAATTTTCTCAAAGAACATTAAAACATCACGGTAATAATTTTGCAACAATTTGACCTCCTTATAGTAAAAACCTATTACCTCTATTCTTTAAAGGAGGAGGCACATAATGGGAAGTTACTAGAGAGAAATTGAGCTCTAATGTGTCAGGTCTTATGCATGCTTTCATTTTCTTGTCAGTGACTTTCTTCAAGATAATAGATCACTGGGTATGTGTTGGAAGATGGCTCAAAACTGCGCAGCCACATCTGTCAAATTGTCAAGATATGAAAACTCCTACCTGAGAGGCAGGGGCAGAGCGGCTTGTCACAGCAGCAGCTGAGGAGTGAGGTTCCAATGTAACAGAATTCTATTTATCACGCATTAGGGTGACCCTTTTGTACAGCTGTTGCCTATGTTGAAACAGAGTCTAAAAACCTAAGGACCTGCTTTGCTTGATGCAAAAAGAGTCCATTATAATTTTTCACCTATCTGAAATGACTCATATTTAAGGATACATGCAAGAAGCTTTCTAGATGGTTTGAGCAATACCACATAAGAGAATTACAGCATTGCCTGAAAATGGTAGAGGCATAAAATGTGTATTCATACATGAAGCATTAATATTTTGGGTTTTCCCATCTACCTAATATTTTAATGTCTTCTCAGACAGGGGCAATATATCTTTTAGAAACACACAGAAGTTCTGAAAATCAAGAAGAAATTTCAACAGAATTCAATGGGGCAAAAGAAAGAAGCACTCCACAGAAGAGACAATGTGAGTGACCCATGAACAGATGAAAAACATGTTCCACATCTGTAGGTCGTAATCAGGGAGATGCAATTTTAACATTAAGAGATGCTGTTTTACACCCATCATGTGTTAAACATGTAGAAGTGATAACATCAAGTGTGAGCAAGAATATGAAACAATGAAAAGTCATGAGTTACTAGTAGGAGTAAATAGTGGCACTCTCATTTTGGGAGCCACTTGGCCATGTAGAGTTTGTGTTCAACCCAGCAATTGCTCTTGTAGCTATAACACTAGAATACTGTCAAATGGCCCCAATTTACAAATTGTTCATTTTAAGTGCATGGACACTGAGTAGTGTTTCTCTAAATTCAGGTTAGAATGTAATAGCTTATTTGGCCCAAAATACTTCTCAAGTGCTGGAAAACAAACAACAACAACAACAAGGAAAACCATCCCTGAGTTATAACTAGTACAGCTTCCCACTAATCAATATGATCAGAGCTATATTCCTTCTCTACCCTTCTTTACACTCCATGAAGCTGATGTGGGTGGTTGAGTAGTGGCTTGAGCAGACAGGGACATGGCAAAGTTCCAGGGGGTGGGGGGTTAAGAAGGGAGGTTTCAAATTACTTTTTGTTTGTGCTGTAGGAAAACCTACTAGTGTACTTTGCTTAAGTGGACCTGCTGTATCCATGTCAATTCCCATGACCTACTACTTCTGACCAATGTTTCGGGTTTGGGTGGTTTGCTATGCAACTGTGTTTTCTCCCAGCTTCACCTTCACCTTGGGAAGTTTTCTGCTGAGTCTTTTTAGGGCCCTTGAATAAGAGGGCACCAAACTCAATAACAATGGCCATATTTGGGAAATATGCAAGAAACAGAAAAAAGCCAGTTTTCAGAGATAGAAAAGTGAAAGTAAGTGAAAATCCAGAAAATCCAGAAACAAAGATGAGATATAAACAGAATATAAAAGAAAAGCAAATAAAGCTTAGTCAGCTAGGAGGTCTGATCACATGTGCAATAAATGTCCCCCTTTAAACACATGGTATACTCCTGTAACCAAATTCTTCCTGGCTAGGACATAAATACTCATTTCTCACCAACCCACGAAGGAGGTAACGCCATTTTACAGAAAGCCACCCCAGGTCATCCTGTTAATAAGCTGCATAGCAGAAATATGTCTGTCTTCAGAGCCTAGTCTCTAAGAGGCTACAACAGTATGGTTTGTTCTCCATCACCAAAGAAGCTGTCATGTGTATTTCTTCACAGAATGAAGATAAGGGAGTCTGTGAGAGATAAGGAGAACATATAAGAGACATATTGGAGGCAGTGATAACAAAAAAAGAGAGGAAACCACCTATGAGGTTAGTGATCCATGTTCCTCAGCCTCCGACTTTTCACTAGCAACATCCTGTCCCCATAGCATGGACCAAAGGCAGGATAAAAATCAGGAAGGGGTGTATCTTAGTCAACGATCATATCAACAGTACATAAAGTGCCTGACAGATAGAGAAACGGAAAGACATTCCAGGCAGGACAGGACTTAGCTAGGACATTCATTTATTTGTCCTTAACTTAGGAATTCATTTATTAAGACTTACATAAATTTATCATTGCTAAGTTTCTTATTAAACATGGTGTGAGTTTCATTAATAACTGGATAAACATGAAAAATGTCCTGGAAAAATTAACATAATTAACACTAAGTTAATTAACTAAAACTTTCAAAAAGTGGCTTCAGAGAGAGCTCATCACACATAATCTCCCAGGCCAACATTACTATCCTATTTGTCCTCCTACAATTCTGAACTTGTGGTTTTGCAATGAAATTTAAGAGTATATGTATTTTCATTTACTATAAAAAACAAAATGACTACCCCAAGGGCACTGGGTTGAATTTTTTCCCTGCATGCCTGCCTATGACTCCCATTATAATTATATCTGTAATTATAATTTGTGCCTCAGAACACAAAATAAACTTTGTAGAGCTTCAATTTTCAGGCCAAAGGTGCCTATTTTTTTTCTCTACAAATAGTATTGTAGGGCCTATTAGTCTGTAGAAAGGTCTCTATGTGTCCTGATTAATTTGCATACCTCCATAATCAGTATATGTAAAGAGGGAGCAGAAATGCCACAATCATTGAAATATTCGAGAGATGATAAAATGTGTGTGTATACATGTAGCAATGTAAGGAAATGTTCAGATCCCAAAACCAGAATATATGAAATCCTAATAGATTTTTCCTGCAACTATATATATATACAAATATATATATATGTAAAATTTATATATACTATTTAAAACTAAATATATTGAGATGAAAATAAGTGATTTCACATCAACTACCACACTATCACACAAGCATCAGTCATGCCTTGTATTTAGCTTAACAGTTGCGGGGAAAATTAAGCCACATCAATCAATCTTACTTTATTAAATTGCTTACTTACTTATAGTTAGTGGGGAAGAGAGAGATTCATTCCAATAAACTGGACAAAGATACAGAAAGAAGCAAAGAAAACCAAAAGTATAAGTCAGAGTACCAATGAAGATAGTGAGAGAATCCAAAACAATTTAGCCTAAAAAAAGGGCAGAGAGGATTTTTAAATGTCCTTAATTTGTAAGTAAATTCAAATCAGTCTCTTTTTACAATAAGTTATGATTTTAAAATTTTGAGGTTTTGAAAAAATAAAAAAAAATATGGAAAGACTATTTGGAATAATTAACATGTATGTACTACTTATTATTTTTCTTTGTGATCTAAAGTCACATTACTACAACTACAACTTAGCTCACCAGTCACCCACACAAAAGCCTTCTGAGACCCAGCAGGTAATATTAAAGAGAAAAGTAGACCCAGAGTCCTGTATTAAACACAAAAGGGTAGCCTTCACTTCTGCAAAGAAACTCATTTCTCTCTTTTCTTTAACATGGGGTGTTTTAAAAATATCTGTCATCTATCTGTCTGCCTATCTACCTATCATCTACTTTCTATTTATCTATCATTTTCCCACCATTGTAGAATCATGGATACAGAAAAATCCTTTTCTATTTTAAGAAAAATAATTGGGTGAATCCATGTGTATTAGTCAGCCAAGGGGGTGCTGATGCAAAATACCAGAATTCTGTTGGCTTTTATAGAGGGTATTTATTTGGGATAGAAGCTTACAGTTACCAGGCTATAAAACGTAAGTTACTTCCCTCACCAAAGTCTATTGCCACATGTTGGAGCAAAATGGCTGCCGATGTCTGCGAGGGTTCAGGCTTCCTGGGTTCTTCTCTTCACTGGGCTTACTCCTTTCTGAGTTCAGCTCCTCTGCTATCTCCACAAAGCCAGTTGTAGACTATCAGTTGAATGGCTTGTTTCTCTTCCCGGGGCCTTTTCTCTTTCCTCATGACCAAGCTCCTCTGTGTGCTTACTTCCTGGGGCTCTAGCTCAAAAACTCTAGGCTCCCTTCTTTTCATGCGGTTTTCCTGTGAGTCCCTGCCCACCAAGGGGCCAGGGACTCAATATCCTACTGATGTGGCCCAATCAAAGACTTAATTATTATTTAATCAAGTAAAAGCGAAACCTCTGAATCCAATATAATCTAATATGCTCAGAGGAAAAGACCAGTTCACTAATATAATCCAAGATCTATTTCTGGAATTCATAAATAATGCCAAACTGCTACATCATGGATAAATAAAACTGCTATTTCCAGTGCTGTGGAGACAATATGGAAGTTGGGAGACTGAGGCAAAATGGGGAGTATACACCCAGGCTAACGTGAACAGCCACCACCCTACTCCAGCCAGTTACAACTGTGAGGAAATGTGAACCTCGTATTGCCAGAGATTCCTGTTTTACAAGAGGAGTAGGAGACGTGGGTTTTCATGTGAAATCTTCTGTTTGTTTGTTTTTTTAAACTTTGGGTCCAGTTTAAAAATTTCCACTCTCAGGACCAAACCAACAAGCCCTAAAAGTCAAATGGGGACTCTGGGTCATCAATTTGCCATTCCTCAGAGCTTGTCAATATCTGAGTTTTCTAATTTATTACAAACAATTTAATTACTGTTGCTCAAATCTTCATTCCAATTAATTCTACTTTTTTCTTAAGATACAAGTGATTTCAGTTATTTTCAAACATGTTATTCCTAAATAAGACTCATATTTCAAAACCTACAACTATTTATTTCATATGCTGAAGAAGATAAAAAGAATTCTGAGAGATGAAATATAACACAAGTCAGAGTTATGTCCTGTCAAGTATCTACCACCATGTTTTAGAAGACATGTACTTGCAAAATTATTCAGTTACCCAAAGCCACGCAAAAGTTGAAAGGTACTGTCTACAAACAAACTCCAAATGTACTGCTTGTTTTATAACCCAAAGACATGCACATACCAAGAGGGCAAATAGAACAGCTTCTAAGTGAGAAGTCAAATAACTATTTTCACAAGCCAAGAAGGTGCTGAATCGTTCTTTCACTTGGTTAATCTCTCATTTAATAAAGACAATTTTTAAGCATCTTCCAGAAGTAAGGCACAATTCTAGACGTGACCGTGACTGGTATGGTACTGATTGTCAGAGATGTTCCTTTGGTTTGAGAAGCAGACTTGAAAAACTAATTATACCATAAACGATTTAATTAAAATGATACAATAAGCACAGAAGAAAAGTATATGATGATATGGAAACATATAATATGGGTACCTGACCTATTTGAGGACAAGGAAGATTTCTTTAAGGAATTGACATTTGAGCTCAGGTTTCAAGGATGAGTGGTAAAGAAGAGTTTTCTAGGAAGAGAAAATAGCCTGTGAAAACGACCATGTCTCCTCGGAACAGAAGTGTGTGTGTGTGTGTGTGTGTGTGTGTGTGTGTGTGTTTAATGACAGATATATAATGTGTAAATGTAGAAGCAAAAGGTCTGGAAGAATTGCCTCTTAACATTAACTGTGGTTACCTGTGGGAAGGGTAATGAGGGGGGATAAAGTGGAAGAAGGGTGAAAGCAAACTTTTACCTTTATTTCTAAATTTTAAATTTTTTTCACATTTTTCTTGTTTTAAAAATTAAAAGAAGTTGTACATGCCACTGTTTGTCCTTGGTGGAGAGATATCATTGAAAGCCAAGACAGTGAGTGGATGGTTTCAGATGAAAAATTTAGTTACATAGTTTTAAAGAACCTTAACAGTTCATGAAGAAGGGAGTAATTCAATACGGTTTTATCTTAAATATTTGTCTTTATTTAATTCTTTTCTATTATGTTTTTTTTCCCCCTTTTGCTCAGACATGGAAATGTTCTCTCTCTCTATTCACAGTCTGCCCACTACAAATAGACTACCTCCTGGCCACCCCACTTTTTATAGATACTCTTTCAAATTGGCTCCCTCTGGAAAGCTTCATTTAGGACCAAACATGTGACCCTGAGCTGAATGGTACTTCTTTCTAACTGAATTGCCTGACTTTCTTCTACCTTAGTTTCCAACCACCTGGAACTCATCTTAAAAATTATCAAGCGAGCTGCTCTATTCATAACACATCTTTCAGTTGTTACCACACCCCTTGAGGCCTGCCACCCACCTTTACACGATTTTGCTGTACCCCTGCTTAATGTTGTCTGCTCCATCACACTCACCTTGCTATTTCTCCCTGGCCATCCTCAAGTCTTTGTGTTAAGAAGGCAACCTTGAGGCATCTATTAACAAGCCTTTAATAGATTTTTAAACAATGCATTTTGGGTCCAGTTAAACTCTGATTTGGTATTTATAGCAGCCATGATAGTTTTTTTCTATTACTATAGAAAGACTAGAACCAGAAGACCTGGGTACAAATCCTGGCTTCTCCATTCAGTTGATGTGTAACTTTAGGAAAACCCCCTAAGCCCTCTGAACCACTGTTCTTCATGTACAAATGGGTGATGATGCATGTCAGCTGTTCTCTATCACAAGGTTGTAGTGAAATTCATCCTCATTCTGTTGGTCTCAGTTTAAATATCATACCTTAGGAGGACTTTCCCTGACCTCCCAAACTAGGCCTCCTAATTAAATGTTCCCATAGCATCCTGCATTACTTCTTTCAAAACCCTCCACATCACTGTAATTGCTAGTACAGTGTTGTCATTTCTCCTCCCACCTCTGAGCACACTGTAAGCTCCACGAGGGTAGGGGCTGTGCTTGTCTCATTCAGGACTCTCATAGGACTCGGTATCCTCTCATAGCACATAGTAGGTATGCGGTAAGCAACAGGTGAGTGGATTGACGAATAATGCAAGCAAAGTGCATTTTAGGCAAGCAGCTACTGCTATAATTGTTATTACTACTGGTAATAAAAGTAATTGTATTACTATTATTTGCAGCATTGAAACTATTACTTATTGGAAAGAAGGGGAACCACAAAATAATATTTAGTACTATAGATATTAAGTATAAACTATTTCTTTTTTCTCCTCCATCCTTTCAGCTGATAGAAACAAATAATCCTATAATAAAATGGCCTTATAAATGTTGTTCACAGTCATGACTCAGGGTAAAACATTTGTTTCCCACATATCAATCCTTGAAATATCAAGCCCCTCCCTGGAGCAAGACCCAAAAGAAAGAAAGGAGATATGTTTTTATCCCAAAGCAGATGCAAAATACTTCCCTAAAGTATGGGGGAGAATATGAAAAACCATAAAAATCAGCCGCCTCTGAGAAGAGGATTTGTAGCAAAACAAAAGAGTGAAGGAAATAAAATTCCTCAGGAGGAAGAATTCGTTCTCTGCTTCCCTAAGTGGGACTCCTTGATTTTTCATTCTTAAAGAGGACGGGAGAATGGAAAATAGGAAAATGCTATGGAGTGTTCAGGAGGCTGCTCTTGTTAAGCTGAAGTTGTTTAGAATAAGTTACAATAGTGGGGGTATTGGGGTGAGGAGCACAGTAAGAGAAGATGCCAGTTGGGTCCATTGAAAAAGCGATAAAGGTGTTTATTGGGCCTCGTGAAGAGCTCAGAGTATTCGACATGTCCAGAAAGTTCACAGACCAGAGACTACATTCCCCATCTTCTAATCACCGTGAGAATCTTTCCAGGACTCTTGGGGTCCATGTGCCCTCCCATCACCTAGGGTTTTCTAGCACATCACTCTGAGAGCTTGTAAATTCAAAGCAACAGACCACGTATTAACAAATGTTTTCTTCCTAGGTACCTGGTGAGGTATCAAATCGAATGAGTTGTGACCAATCCCCCTGCCTCCAACAAACAATTCAACCTTTATAGAAGAATAGTCCGAAAAGATTAAGTACAAGTATGAAATTCTTCATTTATCCAGCCCTGATGGAATTTCGCTAGTACCTTTGTGCAGTCATTCATCAGAAAGTTACCAAATCCCTGCTGAGTATCTGAAAAAGTGCTAGGACCTGGGAATGTAAGATGGAATAAAACAGTGTCCCTGACTTCAGAACCATAAATTTGGGCAATTACGGAGCTTGGGGAACTCTGGATTTCCTTGTATAAAATAAAAAGCAAAGACCCTTTGCTGGGAGACTTTTTTAAACAGCATTGTACTGCACCTGGAGGCAGGCTGGAGCACGTCCCTGGGGCTTGTTGACATCCACAGCTACCAGCTGCCATCCGCCAGTGGCATCTTCATGAAACATCTTCAAGACAAAGAGGGAGATGAGTCAGAGGCACTTAACATTTAACATTGAGAACTCTAACTTTTCTGCTCCAGCTTTTCATATTTTTTGTTATCAAACTGCGTTTTCATATGTATTTATATTCAGAACATGAGTCGTTTCAATTATGTTCATTTTAACCCTCAAAACTTAAGTCAATCAATTGACAATAATGAGAATAATGACAATAAATTTCATTTATCGCACATTTACTATGTGTCAGGCACATGTGACTTACATATGCTTTGTGGATAATTGCTCAACAATTCTTTTCTATAAGAAAATAAATAAGTACTTTATTTCTGTTATGTATTATATCTCAGAGAAAATGATAATTAGAATTCCAAAGCATTGTATCTAGTATGCTTTCTCCATAGATGTCAATATTTATTTGTCTTTGTTTTATCCTTGTGGAGTGAATTTAAAAATATTCTCAGGACAAATAAAATAAGAAGTGTGGATGTGGCACAGAGAAAGAAGCTGGTGTTATTTTAATGGTAGGAGAATGATATATCATTTAATAGACATTGGGAAATTATTTTAACTAGATTGCAATTAATCTGCTCACCAGATATTTTATATACATGGTTATGAAGGGAACATAAGACAAGACATAGGTGATGAAATTCAGGGTACTACAGGCTTCTGAAATCTGAAATTCTTTGAATTGGATGTCTAGTTATTATCTTACTACATATTCTCTTACCTTAAAAAAGTTAGCCAACATTACACCCAGTGGGAAGATATATCCCACTTACAAATATTTTGCCACAAATATACTTTCTTAGGGTTATGTGTGTATGGATGGAGTTGGTAGTGGGATAGGGCGGAATTCAGGATTTTTATTTTTCTAAGTAAATATGCTAACTACAAGCAGTCACTGCTTTTGCTTCTGCCTGAGGACACTGCTTCATACACATAAATATTTTCTTTGCCACACTTATTTATATCCTTGTGTTAATCTGACACTGAGTTCAAAAGGGTAATGTTGAGGGAACCATAAGATGACACAAAGATTTCATTACCTGGGATTTATAATTGTAATTTTAAACTCCCCCAAAGAGAGATAGTAGATCATTTGCAGAAAGAAAACTTTCCTCTGTAAAATAAGTAAGGTGGAGACAGAGGAGTGCCAAAATTTATATGTGTGTGTGTGTGTGTGTGTGTGTGTGTGTGTGTGTGTGTGTGTATATATATATATATATATATATATATATATAGAGAGAGAGAGAGAGAGAGAGAGAGAGAGAGAGAGAGAGAGAAATATCGTGCACATTTACACAAAGCTTCTTTGACCTAAGATGCCAAATACAAATTATTTTTCTCCTCTGTTCATTTACAGGATTCTTATACCTTTTAGCATGAATTTTAAAAGGTACTCTTAGTGGGTAGAATCAAGCACAGCCCATCTTTCATGAATAGGTTCAGTCTGAGAACACATACATTGGTTGAAACACAAACCTTTTAAAGTTCCTGTCAAAATGCTAGAATGCTCGTTTTAAGGACAAAAGACAAAATCAATCTTGTCAGTCACTAGCTAAAAACTCTCTGTTGATGTATCGTATATTCTCTTATCATGGCACAAAAGATCCCTGGGGCACATATTTGCTTTGATCAGTAGCAGACTAATTTTCTCTGTTAAATTATTTTTTTCCAGTATACCAAAATGAAATGAATCAATAGAATTGTCAGTAAAAGTGTGCTGTCAAAGTCACTTCTTTGTATGAAGTAAAGTGAAAGAAATGTAGCCATGCTCAATTTCTCTTCAGTCCTCTGAATCCTAAAACAATGTTTAGATTGGTTAATAGAGCAGTAGATTTGTGAGGCAGACATTAGGTGAATCCAGATGTCCACAGAGGCTCAAGGGCTTAGGGAAGTGTGTCAGGGACTGTCAGTTGTCTCTCCATATCTCTTCTACTGCCTTCCACACAAAGAGAATTTTTACTGGGGCACCAGGCTACCAGGAATAAAGAATAATTTGTCCCCTTTGAAGCTCAGATTGGTCATGTAACTACATACTAGCTTATAGGATGCAAGCAGAAACTCCCTTTTTCCCTACAACAGCCATCTTTCCTTCTGTCTTTATTGGAGAAGTTGTGGGTTTACAAAGCAACCATACATAAAATACAGGATTCCCATATCCTACCCTATTATCAATACCTTGCCTTGGTGTGGAATATGTGTTACAACTGATGATGGCCCATTTTTATAATTGTACTATTAACTATAGTCCATGGCTTAACTTAGGGTTCACTGTGTAGTGTAGCTCCATGGATTTAAAAAATATATACAATCTAACATTTTGCCTTTTAATCACATTCATATGTATATATTTCAGTGCTGGTAACTGCATTCATAATATCGTGCTACCATCACCACCATCAATTACCAAAACATTTCCATCGTTCCAAATAGGAACCCTGTACACTTTAAGCCTTAACTTCCCATTCCCTATCCCCATTCCTCACCCCATGCCCTGGTAACTTATACTCTAGATTCTGACTCGAGGGGTTTGTTTATTCTAATTATTTCAAATCAGAGAGATCATACAATATTTGTCCTTTTTTCTCTGGCTCAATTCATATAGCAGCCATCTGAGAGCACAAAGTGGGATTGGAAGTTGTGCAAGGTGGAGCAAAAAGATGAAAGGAGTCTAGATCTGATCCGTAGCAACACCGACCACCATACCAACCCCAAATCCAACTTTACATGACAGAGAAAAGAATTCTATATTACTCGAGTCACTTATTTGGGGCTTTTTGCTCTTTGCAGCTGATCCAAACTTAATTAACACAGGTGGTTTCAGCTTGAGTGTTCAATGATATTGTCATTTTAAAGACATAACTTTTCCCTATCATTATATAATCAATACTTGTCTACTGTTAAACATTTAGTAATGTAGATGAGGCAAAATCTTAAACCTACTCCCAGAAACAAAAGCCACTAATATTTTAGAGTGAGCCTTCCAGATATTTTATGCACACATACACAATATAAGATTCCTTTTTGGGCTAATATGTTATCAACATATTTTCATGTCAAAAATACAAAGTTCAATCACAAATTTAATGGCCCCATTTATTACAATTTCATAATTTATTAAAAATTCAGATTCTTTCCAACTTTTACTAATGTAAAAACCTATCTATAAACATCCTTGAATGTTCATCTTTGAAAATTGTCTGATTTTTTTCTTAGGAGAAATTCCTGGAATTGAAATGTCTTGATCAAATACATATATACATTAAGGCTTCTGATACATATACTACCAAACTCTTTCCTAGAAAAGGTGTTCCATTTTATACCCTCAGTAATAATGTATGAGAGTGCCTCTTATTCCACTTTTGAGCCAAAAATAATTTTTTTAAAGTAAAGAGGCCAGAACAAAGGTAGCATGTGGATAGCAGGGCTTGTGATTGCTAAATTATAAGGAAGTGTCATCTCATAGTAAGGAAAACTAGAACTCCTTACATAGAGTGACTGGGTTTGAGTACCAGTTATGTACTATTGGGTAACAAAATTGACTTCCTAACTTTATTTTATTTAATTTACAAAGCAGAGACAATCAAGTATATACTTGCAATACCATTCTGATGATGAATAAGACTGCTTGTACAGATGTTAGCCCTGTCTTTAGCATAGCACTTAATTATGTTAACAATTGTCATGAGATGCTATGAATTAGTGTAAGATTACTAATAACAACACAAATGAAATGCCATGAGCACTCTCCTGTTAGTACAATCATTTGGAACCTCCTGGAGATTTAAATATTGAAGATTATCTCAGGCTTATCTGTTGGCAACTGCTAGGGTTTTATAGAGGGTCAAATGATTTTCAAAGTAGCTAAGAATGTTTTGGGGATTGTTCCATTGTAGACAAAATATCATCATTAACAATAACAACTGATTATCTAATGGGAGGTGGTAGGAGAAAGAATCTTGGTAACAGGGCACCACTAGCCACTGAATTAAAATTCTAAACCCAAGAGAAAAATGCCAAATATATATGTTACATAATGCAACGAAAATTCCAAAATTTATTTTGAAAAATTTTTATGCTCTTTAGGCTCTATCAAAATCTATGATGTAATAGTTATTATTAAACAAAATAATGAGAGTGGACACTTGATTTAATTTCATTATTAAATAATATATTCAATGACTCATGCTCACAAAATTTAATTCTCATTTATTACTTTCAAAGATTAATATATTTTCCATTGCTACGCTTTCTTATTAGATGGTGCTCACCATTGTATCTTGTTAGAATGACCCTTCCCAGTAACTGCATTTATTAAATTGCTTCCTTGCATATTATATCAATGTATATTAATGTGGAAATGAATAGTCTTGGAATGAAGTAAAATTTAAATTTTTACTAAAGTATTGCCTTTGTACATTAAATTGCACGTAGTCTTGTTTGAAGGTGAAATTCTTTTCATTCTTAAGTGTCATTTCATTTATGACTTTCTGATTTTTAATCCAACATTGCACATTTATACAAAGATGGCATTAAATATTCTAGGAATCCATGTCCTAGGAATGTTGATGATACCCCAAAGGAAGAAAATCTCCTTTTTTCCCCTACATCAACTCTACCCTCCTCAGTCTTCCATCTCAATTAGGGGATACTAATTCAGAAAACATGTGCCAGCAAGTGTGCTCATGAGCAATAAGGGCAGATGAGAAATTATTGAACTTGATACAATCAAAATATTTATTTACCATGACCTCACTATGACCCTATTGGATCATGATTCATATATAAAAGTTGGGTACATATTGATTGCCAGGAGCCTGTTTCATCAGTATACAAAGCAGAAAACCATGCTTGCTGGGTCCTAAAATTTAGTATTTCTTTTAGTCCTACTCCAGGCAAAGAGAAAAAAGCTTATCCCTACCATGAATCAGTCTAACGCAGGAAACGGTATCTTAAGTGAGGCATCTAAAGAATGGGAGTAGAGGTCTGGACTAGAGAGATGCTATGCTTGGGACATTTTCTTCCAGCACATCTGCAGAGCCCAGAATCCAGGGCTGGGGCAACATCCCCTAAAAAACGGTGGCATGAGTAGTCCCATCATGGATAGACACAAAGGGTCATTATATCATGGATGTATGAATCTCTTGCAGTTTAACCCAACATGTAACCGTGCATTTGGCAACAATTACCCACATCTAGTAATTATGCAGATGTAAAAGGCACCATCCCCATCAGTGTTCACGCAGACTCATGATTACTAATTTGAAATTTTCTGCATCATTTCCTTCATTTTCCTGTTACTGTTTCATTATCATATCCATAAGACCTTTGACATGAATTTTTCTATAATTTGTTTCTTTACTGTGACTCTGAGGCATTTGGTGGTGAACAGTCCCTTGAAAAATGCTGTTTTTTGACCTTAAAGAAACAATTATCATCACCGATTCTCTTTTGCCTCTGAATGAGCCACATCAGAGACAATTTCTACTGAACTGCCGGAGGTGTCTGAAAGCCCCTTCCTTGTCCTGGTAATCTGTATAATTTCCTTTCTACACGTGTGGCCCTCATGGGAAGTCCACAGACTTCCAGACATGAACAAGTCCAACCTGCCAGGACCCTCTAAGGATAACTGTGAGGAAAAACTTACATAGAGAAACTGCAAATGTTCCACATACTAGAGAAAGGCAAGACCTGACTCCATCTCTGATAGCTGGGTTCTTTACAGTACCATAGCCATCTTTAATTTTATCTCCTTAAAGCCTATCTGTTTTATTAGAATTAGGAATTTGTGACTTAGTGTTTAAAATCGTTTAATCAGGGGTCCTTGTGCAGAGTTCTGTCAGACAAATGTAATAGAACCAGGGTAAATCAGTCTCCCCTTGCCACGCATAACATGTAGGGCCACTTGGCAGAGGCTGGCGAGGTGCTGGGCGGGGCCTGGGAGGCCGGTTGCTAGGCAGCGTAAGTGGTGTTTTTACCAAGAGGCTGACAGCAGGAGCTCGGTTGCTTAGCAACCGGGTCCTCAGCCACAGCATTCTTCTTAATGAAGGTTTTCCACCATTCTGTGTGATTACCTCTGCTGAATATCTCGACGCATTTTCTCTAAATTACTAACGTATTCTTCCCGATTCAGTACAATTTTGCACCAAAATAATTTTGTGCAACTTTATTCAAACTCTACTTACATTTTACTTTATTTTATAACTGCGGACTGTTTGGGTGGTGCTTCCAAACAATACTCTTCCAGCTGTGGTTTATATATATGAGTTACTTAATAAACGTAATGTAACAATCAATTGTTTTAAAGCAATTGTGGGTCACTCCCAGGAACACTGAATATAAATTTGTGTCAAGTCCATCCATAGTTCTATGCTATCATTTAGCTTTTGATGTGAGGTCTATAACAGAAACCTCTTCTGTCCAGTGGTTTTCTCTCTTACTTAAGAAAATGTTAGCATGGACTTGGAACTTTATTATTTCTCATAGTTTGTGAAAAGAGATGAGAGAAAAAATAAGAACTAGACGGGATCTATGAACAAACTTTTCAAAAAATTTTTCATGCAAGTGTGAATAGTTGTTTCCTCTATCATGTCAATTACACTATTTCATATGTAATGAATTGGTTAAGCAATTCAGACTTTTACAACAAGATAACTATGTTGCATAAGGCTTTTCCCCAAAATTAGCATTTGATAGCATTTTATCACATAATAGTAAAAGTTCTATCTGAAGGTTCTCATCGTGAAATTTACCTTGCATTTTTCACAGATACCATTGTTACAATAGACCCGTGTAATTACTTTCAGATTTACACTGAGCTTCTCTTAAAATTTAATATGAAAATAATTGTTACAAGGTATTAAACTATTTCCTTCTTGTTTGTGGAATTTTTATTTTCTCTCTCTATTATAAAAATCCACACCAGAAGAAGATACATAAATCTGCTCTCCCACTTTCTAACCACCAAAAAACAAATATACAAAACAAAATCAAGAAGCAAAACAAAGGCAGTAGATCTAAATTGCCTTCTTATGTAAAAACTGTCCTGCTGCTTTTAGTTAAATTCCAGGGTACCTCCAATTTCTTAGGAGTATAGAGGAGCTCTTAGGAAGATGTAGTGATTTCACAAAAATTAGAGGCATGCATTTGGGGGACAGGGGTCTTCTTCACAGTTTATTGTACTATGATTGGCTAGCTCTGCATTAAATCTATCTTCCATTCCAAAATTCAAATCTGATACATATGGGCCATTATACAGGCTCTCAATTACATGAGAAAAAAATGGGAAATTCTACAGTTGCTATATTTTATCTGCAAACCCGTTGTGGACGTTGATAGCAGCATCAAATCAAAGGTACATAATTCATGAAATTGGCAATCTTGGTTGTATCAAAACCACCCATGGTTAACCACCCATTAAAAAGTACAAGAACCCTTCCCCCATTACCCAGAAAGTCTGATTTGGGGGGTCTGGCATAGGGCCCAGGCACCTGAATTTTCCAAGAGCTCCAAGTGAGTCTGATTGTAGAAGCCCATTATAACAGAGCTTCCTTGCGTTCCGCTGGCGGTGAGGTTTGAACATGGATGTGTTTGAGAGGGTTACTGCACCATCTCGCTTATACTCTACCTGTGTGGTGGCTGTTGAAGTAGTGCTGCTTCTTGATCCCCACATTTGTTGAAATTGTACTCTGATTTCTGCAAATGTTTCAATGATGACAGCAATAAACACATTCTGAAAGAAAATTACAAACCACATTTACCAAAGATGGGGAAAGTGGAAGTGGTAGTCAACCAAAAAGAAAAGATCTGCAGAAACTGTAGCCCACCCTATACTCTATCAGAATGAATTTTCCTAGTACCTTAACAAGCCAGGCAAGGAAGAAAATTAAAGTGATGAAATAGAAGTAGGAGCGCCAACGGGGAAAGCTGTCAATTGCTCTGTACATGAGGAACACCCAGCCTTCCTGAGAGGCAGCCTCGTAGACTGTGAATATGCTGGTGCCTGTTACGAGAGAAGAGAGCAGGGGGAGTTACACTTGACTTTTGAAATGAGAAAACATTTTTCAGAAAAATAACGATTGTTTATACACGATCATTTTCTCAATGATAAACACTCTTATAAAGAGATTAAAATGTGTAACATTTTATTGTTCTTATTCTTAGGATTTGATGAAGTTGCCTCTGACTTCAAGCAAGGCCAATTTTAATATCTCTAGCAATAACAATTTTACGTTATATCTTCAGGCTGTTAAAAGCATTTAACAATTGAGAAACAGAAATAGCTTTCAAACAAAGTATAGGCATAGAAAAGAAGGTGTACCTTGTAAGCTTGCCTCTTGGGGCTTAAACACTTTCAGTGTGCTCAAAAACACTTGCTATAGCTCTAAAGAAAATGAAACCCTGAGAATTGGGTTTCATTTGAAAGAGTTTCTTATGTGGAGACTGAAATACCTTAGGTTCCGAAAATTAATATGATGGAACCTGTCTGTGCATTTCACAGTGTTTACTGAACATCAAAAAGCAAAGTAATAAATCATGAGAGTCTTTCCTATCTTCTGGAAGAATTACGTCATTGAAAATACTTCCGGTAATGGAAAAAAAGAGAAGTTGACAATGTGTAGACAGATTTTTAAACATGTGGTTAAAAGAACCTAAAATGCCATACAGGGAAAACTTGAAATTCCTAGATATCAGAAAGGCTTGGACAAATTTGTGAGGGAAACAAAACAAAGCAAAATAAAAACCAAGCAGGCAAGCCGACGACATGAGGGCTTGCCATTCCTCTGTTGGGATCTGGTTCTGCTTGCTTACTCTTCCTATATATGTGAGTTTTGTTTTCTAATAAGACAATCAAAGAGCACAAGCCTAGCTCTTCCCTAGGCAATACCCAAGCATCTATTGAATATCCCAGACTGCAGGGAAAATGGCGCTCACAGCCAGGGAAGAGGAGAATGGACAATATTTGATTTGGACATCGATAGGCAGGAACTCAAAGAAAAGTGTCTTTTATTATTCTCCATGTAATAATGTCTGATTACTGGATAGCAATTGTGGCCATATGCTTTAGGCTATATTCCAGACAAATGAGGCAGCACCGTGTTTCAACTCTTTACACGCCCCCCAACACACACCCACCCAAGTACTTTGATTATTTCCTTGATTCAGAATGTAGGTTAAACAAGAAATACCATGTTATTTACCTGAGTTACTGTGGCTAGCAAACAGTGAAATTGGAAATAATATTGGCATTTCTGACTTCAAAGACTATGATGGTTTCATCATACTATACTGGAAAGAACTCTAGATTATAGCTTCAGAGTTCTGGGCTCCTGAACTATCTTAACCATTAAATTTCTGTATGATTGTGGGCAGATCTCCTATAGTTATACTTTTCTTTACTAGTAAATGGAGATAATACCATCTCTTATTTGGGTGGTATAAAGTAAGATACTCCATTATATTTCTATCATCTATAGCATATGGAAAATATGTAATAGTATATGCTGAATTTTAGAAAAATATATACTATATGAAGGTACTTAGAAAAGTTGATTTTTTGTGAAAACATAAGCTATAAGAGGCAGGGTATCATCACATTTAGGTGTGTAGGATCTTGTTCCAGACTGGGTTAATTCTAGTTTCCCTAATTATTATCTGTGTATCTTTTTGGTAAGTTACTTAACTTTTATGTACTTTAATTTCCCCATCGGTAAAATGGTGAAATAGTAACACATACCTCATAGTGTCATGAGGATTAAATGATTTAATTTCTATAAAGCACTGTCATAGGATGAGTACTTATTAATGCTAGATACCATTATTATTATAAAAATTGAAAAGAATTGCTCAATAATGCTTTTTGAGAAAGTATATAATTTTAAAAACATGGTATTGAATTAAAGTACTTTATAAAACAAATATGATACATGTTGTTATTCATAATACTGGTAAACATTTGTATCTCAATAAATTCTACTGCTGTGAGTTAAATTATTACTGAATATAAAACCAATATCCACTCATACGTGTTCTAATCAAACTAAAATTGTAAACTAGGACGCGCATATGACCAAATGTTCTACTTAAGAAAGCTAATGACGGCAGTGCCTTCCCTGCGTCCCTGGGTGTGGGAGGAATGAGCAGAGCCTCAGTGAGAAGCAAGGCCGGCAGAACAGGGAAGCCTGGCAGGGAACGAGGACGAGTGAGAACTAAAGGGGCCTGAAAGAGAAGCCCAGGGAACACAGGAAAGCATATTACCGTTTCGTGATTGCCTCTTATGCACTAGTATGTGTTAAGTACTTTATTAACATAACTTCCTATATGTCCTGCCTCTCATTTTCAAAATCATTCTATGTATATAGGTAAGTCATTGCCATAACAACTGGTAATATAACACAGGCTTTCTTTCAAGGCTCTTTTACATACCTAAATGCTAGGGAATTCTCTGTCTTGTTGAGCAAAGTTGGTAGCTAGGGATAAGGGCAGATATTACCAATCATATTTTACAGAAAAGGAAAGTGAGGGTCACTGTTTAAAGAACTTGCCAGAGGTAGAAAGTGATAGAACTGGAAACTGAACTGACATCACCAGGTTCCAGACCTTAAGTCTTTTTTTCTTTACCATGCTTACATGCTTATATTTTCTCTTGCTTGAGACTGGGATATTAAAAAGGTATTATTTTCTCTTATTACCCTTAATTTGAGTGAAATTAAATTTTTCTGAGACACTATAATGGTTAAGTTTATGGTATATCACAGAATTCATGCAAGAAGTTGATTTTTTTAAAGAAAAGTCCAGAGAAGAATAGCATGTTCAACTTTATAAAGGCCAACAGAAAATAGAAATGACTGTTTCCATTAATGATTCATAGGTATTAAAAATGTACATTTTTGCTTTTGTGGACTGAATATGAAAGAAAATTTTATATTGTTATTATTTTAGAACAAACAATATATGTTCCTCATTTTTTCTAGTTATTTGAACTAAACAGAAAAGTGGCTACAGAATTCCATTATGAATTACCATTAAAATGTAATAGCTTTACTAATTTATCATTTTTAGGCAAAATATGGGGATTCTTAACACAAGATTATTTTCTTCCCTCTCCCTGCTTACATCTTTTTCTATTATCTTTACAGGAAAGATGCTATTTGGAGTAAAATTTAAAATATAGTATGTTCAACATGTAATCTTGAAGCTTTCACTTCTGTTTTCCGTAACTCGACATTGGAAAAGGGAAAGAAGTGGGAACCCACAGTGAAGCTCAAAGAGCAGGGTTTGTTACAAAGAGATGAAAACATTTTTGAAAACATAACCAGGAAACTCCCCAACAAAAGGCTGACTATTGAAAACAGCATTTCCCATATACAACACTAGGGAAATGGGCTTTACAGATGATACTAACAGTTGCATGAGCTAAGGCAATTGAATAAGACAGTCCTTTCTCATCACTTTTCTACTACAGGCTTTGCAAAAGAGAGGAAAAGAAAGTTACTTTTGAAAAGATTTTAACAGCTTTTGACAAATATTTAAACTGACAATGTTCAAATTTATGATATTCATTTTTTCTTTGGGAAGTAAGGCAGCCCCGAGAAAGCAACTGTAGGTGCTCAAGTTTCTTTTGCACATCCTGATCTTTCTTCTCTGCCTGTTGTCTTAGCAGGCTTTCTGTGGCTGTCCAGCTCGGCTCACCTCTTTACTCTCAGGCCAAACTAGGTACCAGTGCTTGGTACTCCCAGGTGACCCTATGCTTATCTTTATCATGTCACGCATCACACTGGACTGTTACCTAGGTGAGAGCACTCTGAAGCCAAAACTGTATCTATGATTTCTGGGTCTGGTATTTAGAAGCACTTAAGAATCATTAATAAATGAAAGAATGATCATGTAGCATTAAGACATATGAAGGCATTTCTTAAATACTTGCTTTTTATCAATCCTTCTTCAATATGAATATTACACGGTGTGATGGTTAGGTGTCTGTGTCAACTTCACTAGGTTATGGTGTCCAGTTGTTTGGTCAAGCAAGCACTGGCCTGATTGTGATTGTGAGGATATTTAGTGGATTTAAATCATCAGTAAGTTGATTGGATCTATGGCTGATCACACGGATCTATGGCTGATTACATCTACAATCAGCTAAGGAGATTGCCTTCCTCAGTGAAAGAAGTCTCATCCAATCAGTTCAAGGCCTTTATAGGCGAACTGATGATTTCTGCAGTCAGAAGGAAGAATTTCCATGTCTACTTTTGCCAGCCACTTTCTACTGAGGAATTCATAGAAAACCTTCACTGGAGTTCCCGGTTTGTGGTCTGCCCTATAGAATTCGGATTTGTACTCCCCAAAGTCACGTGAGCCAATTTTTATAATAAATCTCATAATATTTACATAATGTGTATGTGTATATATATATATGTATAGATACATACATACACACATGCATATCCTGTCAGTTCTGTTTCCTTAGAAATATTTTATAATAAATTGACTTTATAAATGTTTGGATGATTTTCCAAATTCACTTAAAGTATGTATGCATATGTAAATGTGAAAGTTTGCAGCACGTCTTAAAAAAAAAAGACTTCCCCTATTGTTTGATCCAGGATGGCAAATTTCTAGAAAATATTATCTTAATCAATACAAAATATTTTTCTCTAGATATAGTACAGCATATTTTTAATCCATTTTAATTATGAAACTATAAATTTCTAGCTGAAAACCCACATTTTTGTTAATAGAATGATTCTACAATAGCACCTGCTGATATAATGTATTCTTTTAGGAGAGTACAATGAGCTTTGCTCCAAAAATATCTCTGATGAGCTCTTGGAATAGCACCACTTTTTAAGGGAAAAACTCTCAAGATACCAATTAAAGTTATGTAAGAAGCAAAATAACAACTGCGACACTCAGCTCATCAATTCTCCTAACTTCATTCATTCTTCCTGACATCTTCCATTGGTGGTTTGAATGCATTAGATAAGAAGACTCACATTTCTACATTTAGAAGCTAAAAGCTTGCCTTGAAACTTTCTGCATGGCTGCCTGTGTTGAGACATAGTACAGAATCTCTTTTTATATTGCTCTGAACAAAATTATCATATTTTGATGTGGTTTGATTATCTTTAGGATTACGTTTACTTGTGGGTAATCTGATGACTCTCTTTCCATGAAAAAAAAATAAAAAAGATAAGTTTTTATTTATCTTATTAATAAAAATATTCCCAGGCTGTTTCCTGGGAATACTCCCAATTGGTTTCATCTAGTCATAGGTTACATAACCCATTGAGTCATTCTACACTCAAATGACAGGGTCACAAAATTGTGTTGACACAACTAACAACAAGCTATAACCTTGGAGTCCCAACACTCTTCCTCTCCCCACCAAAACCCCAGAATATTTTTGGTGCTATTCTGATGTTGGCAATAGTCAATCTATGGTGAGCAAATTTGAACAGAGCAGGGAGGTAGGCCTGAAATAGTTGAGTAAGAATGGTTAAGTACACAAAGCTGAGTCTGAACAATAATCCCTAGCCCCCCTCACTCAGAATTCCTAGTAGAAACAAGAAGGTTCCTTTCACAACCATCCATTTCATCCTCTCTCAGAGTTTGGAGCCTCAGGGCAATGTTCCTGAATTTCAACCTCTCCCATGACAAATGTACCACCTCTTGAGGCAGCCTGATCCCAGTTCAGACAAGAGCTTAGACCACTGGATGTTGGGCATGGCTCTGGCTGGGTCTCTGAGGAATCTGCTCTTGGCATTGCAAAGTACAGCAGATGTCCTTAGAATTAGACTCTGCTGCACCTTTGAGCCAGCCCATATCTCAGTCCACTTAGGTTATCCTGTTACAGATACAGTTGTTTTTCATTATTCACGGATCCCATATTTACAAATTCACACACAGGCTAAAATTTATTTATAACCCCAAGATCAATATTTGCAGTGCTTTCACGATCATTTGCGGACATGTGTGGGCATGCGCAGCGCAGCAAAAAATTTCTATCGTTCATGCGCCTGCATGCCCAGTCGAAGTCCAACCAGGCTCTGCCTTCTTGTTTCAGCTCTCATATTGTAAAAAAGTCTCCTTTTCTTGATATATTTAGTGCCACATTTTTCCCATTTTTGTGCTTTTTGTTGGCAATTTCACTGTTTAAATTGGCTCCTGTGCGTAGGGCTAAAGTGCTGCCTAGAATTCCTAAGAGCAAGAAGGCTGCCATGAGCCTTATGGAGAAAATACATGTTTAGATAAGCCTCATTCAGACATGAGTTATATGCTGTTGGCTGTGAGTTCAATGGTAATGAAGCAACACCATATTTAATGAGCTTTAATTACCTGTCTCCCGATGCAACTTTTAACTAAACTTGCCTGAATTTATGTTTAGAGACTTTGGCTAAATGGTGTTCTAAAATGTTCTGAAAGCAAGGATAGTTTCTAGCTGGGTTAAATGGAAGCAATGTCTAGAAGGCTGGTGCAACAAAGGAGGAAGCAACAGATAAAGGTGTTTTTCAACAGAAACACACATGAAACAAGGTTATGTATTGATGGTGGACATAATGTCGTGGCCAGAGGCTTGCAGTAACCTAACCCTGTGTTTCTCCTAAGGCCAAAGGCTCAGTATTCACTAATCCAATGTTCAAAGCGACTTTATAGAAGACAGCTACCACAAATAACGAGGAGCAACTGTACTGGTTTTCTGTGCTGATCCTTTAACTTTTCCAACCTAATGAAATTTATACAAAATCCATCTGATCGACTGTCTTCATTTCACACCTGGAAACAGAATCTTATCTGTGGGTGGCAAAATGACAATCTTGACACCCAAGAGCACCAGTTTCCCTTACAATTTCCTAAATTGCTCTCTCTGTTCCTCCAGTAGACGCTGATGGGCTCTCACTCTTTCCAGACAGAGGCTGATAGACTTATAGCTCTATTTAATTTCAGTTTGAGCATCTCCCTCAAAAAAACCCATATTTCTTCCTCCACAACTACATGTTCAGTATCCCCCAAAGAATTTGTCTTGACCAGTAGATTTTACTGTGGAAATCCCAAATTACAAATTCCAAACAGATGCTTATTTTCTCAACTACAAATGCAATGGTGACCAAATGGGACAGTACATGTAAAGACTTTGATCTCTAAATCTGCATTTCCTAGAAATGCAAACTATCAAAGATGGGGTGGGCAGTGCTTTATTTGGTTTTCATTTGTTTCATTATGTTTGTGTACACACAATTTGTCTTATTCCTCAATTAAACTTCATTTAAAAATTCTAGAACCACTCCATAAAGCAATATTCTTATTAAACCACAGAACTGATAGAAAAAAAGAGCTTTGTGAAGTTTAGGAAGGTATTAGTTGAAGCAACCCAAAAGGTAAGCTTATGTAAGTTTGAATATAGGTGGAATTCATTGTTATTTAAATCCTAAATTGTCAATGGAAATAAACTTATCCATGAAAGGGGCACAGCTGGCTTATCTAGTTGACTTTCAGGCCCAGGGTCTCTGAACTTTGGCACTACTGACATTTGTTGCTGGATGATTCTTGTTGTGGGTGACTGTCCTCTGCATTGTGGGACTATTAGCAGCATCCCTGACCTCTACCCACTAAATGCAAGTAGCAACCCCCACTCCAAGTTGTGTCCATGAAAAATGTGTCCAGACATCGCCAAGTGTCTCCTGGAGAGCACAATCACCGTTTGAGCACCACTGTTCTAACACGCCAGTCTTCCTGAATTTGTGGCTTTTGTCCTCAGTATGTGGCTCAGAGCCTAGCATATAATTTTTATTTATTAAATATTTTTGGACTGAGTTGATGTTTCCTCTTTTGACATAGAGGAAAATGGAACAGCTGTGAGATTTATCAGAATTTCTCTTTTGGTTTATGAACTATTTGGAGATTAAACAATTTTAGGTAAAAGGAGAACCCTAAAATGTGCATTTTGACTCTCCTTACACTGTAATAGTCTACATTTGTACCTGACATTTTATTCATTTTTAAAGATTCTTGAAGGCTAAAACCCTAGGTCCTAAGACATTTGTTTACTTAAAGTATTTACTACACAGTAGATGGCTCAATATTAACATCACATTAATATTTATCAGTTTGTGTATAAAACAGCTACACGTTGGAACAAAAATCTTATTTCCTTTTTACTTACTGTTATATTATGACTGTTTGTACACATGCAACCCAGGTTAGGAAGGATTTTCTAGAAGATAAAAACAATCGATCTGCAGGGGCTTTCTGAGAAAATGAAACACACCCTACAGAACTGCTCACAAGCAACACCCGGAGATAAGTGAGTTTCAGTCCAGAAGAGAGAGATGATCAGAATGCACAAGCAGACACCACTGTTCAACGCAGTCTGCTCCCCACTTTGTAAGACCCCCTATGTAAAATGGAAACTTAACATCAGCCAATCAGAATATCCTTTCACTTGTTTCACATTTGCCCTATATAAGCTTCCCCTTTCACTCCCATGGTGGAGCTCCTTTCCATATGGGGTTTGGATGCCAATTCATGAACTGTAAACTGCTCAGATAAACTTCCATGAATGATACCTTGTCTAATATTTTGTTTTAACAAATAAAACAGTTGACACATGTACATCTCCAATAGGCTGTAATGAACTTAACACTAGAATCTTCAACACAACTTGCCCACATGCTCAATTAATGATACACACACAAGGCCTGAGAATTGCCATGTGGCAATAGAATAAAAAAAAAAAATCATTTTGCTATTCCAAAACAGGGAACAAATACACGAAAGGACTTATTTTTATCCTAAATGTTTTAAAATGTATTTATACATCTTATGTTTTGAGCCGAGTTTTAGCGTAAAGAATTTTGTTTGTTTCACATTTAAACAACCTTTGGGCACAACCTTATCATCGGTGAAATCACTTTGTTACCATAAACCTCTCTGCCTGCATCACTCTTACCTTAAATTTCACTGTTTGCAGAGCTAAAACTTTGCAATAAGATCAAAGGTAATACAGCAAAAACCATATGTATGTTTACATATTTTTTAAAAAACTAAATATTTTTATAAGTAACAAAGATACCTACTTGAAAAATATTTTTTTCAGACTTAGAAAATTTTTTAACTCCCAAGTTCTAAATATAAAATAACTCTAGAAAAGGAGAGGTGAAAGCTTTAACTATAATATTCACAAATGGAAAAGAAGTGTTGACAAGGCCAGATGCTGACATTGGCAGGGAAGTTTAGGTATTAAAGAAGAACAGTTCCAAGGACGCCGGGCCTACATGCCAGCTAAAACACTTCCTCCCTCCTGGTGCTGGGCAATTTCCAGGTAGCTGGGAGCTAGGAATAAGGGTATCAAGGGCGAGATTATGCCAGCTACCAATGACCCTTCTGCCTTTGAGGAGCAGCGATTTTAGATGAAAAGAGCTTCTCGGAAATTTATTTTCTGTTAGTTGACTTCAAAAAAGCTACATTTAGCCATTGTTGACTTTCCATTACTTTCCCTAACATACAAACTCCTTGTCCACTACTTATTATATATGTGACATTGACTCGGCCAGTTAACTACTCTGGGTCTCAGCTTCCCATCAATAGACTAGGGGAATGATGGTACCTGCTGGTCACTGGGTTCCTGCAAGGAACATATGAGATTTGTGACTACCAAAGCACTAAGTAAGTGTTAATGAACAGCTTTGAAGTTTTTCTCAAAAAAGGAAGCTAAAACTACCACGCCAGAAATATGGTTTCTTTTAAAGTGTTTAGCTGCCACCCATTTTTGAAAGACATATTAGAAACTACAATCAAAGGAAATTAATGCAAAAAGGCCAGAACTTCATGTAACTTTTAGAGAGCTAACAGTCATAACATTAGAATTTCATAATAGTCCAAAAATTAGAGCCAAGTTTTTAGAAAAAGTACTGAGACTTTATTTTCTTCATATTTTGGTATACATGTAGTTTGTATGCATTATCGTGTGCAAACAAAGAAAAATAAAAATTAGCTTTGAGGTAGAGTTGGTCAGTGTATGGTTAAATGCCAGAATAGCAAGTATTTATTGTTTTAATTTTTATGGCAAGGCTGAATAAATAGTAAATAAGCACAGGATCAAAAGATCAAACAAGAATGGAGATAAATAATTAACATTTCTTTACAGAGACATATTATATTCTGATTTCAGTCTAAGTGGGAAGGACGAAAGCTAGTGATATTGACCAAATGTAATTTTCAATAAATATGAGATAAGAAATACAAATAACATATTTTCTTTTTCTGAAATACAGATTGAAGTAAAAATAAAGGTCTCATTTGTGTTGTGATAAATATCACATTTCCATGATTTACAGTGAAAGGTTTAATTTCATTAGTTTTAAAATTAATATTGATAATACAAAACTAAAAACAAAGACAAATTCTAGGGTCATTTAAATTGATATTACAATTTAATGGTTTCAACTGAATAGGAAATTCATTTGCAACTGAGTTGGTAAAATTTTTTAAACTATATACAGGGCTGAAATTTTTGTCTTATACCTTCACGTTTATATACGTGTGCAAAAATACCCACAGAATTTTTCCTGAATGTTCATTTTCTTCCATAAACTTCTAAAGCCAAGGACCATGTTTAAAAATGTGGTTTCCAACTAGTCTAGATTTATTTTTTAGATGAGTTTCAGATTCTGTTTTAGATTTATTAATATTATACTAAGATTGAAAATATTTTTTCATGTATTTAGCTATGCCACTAAGGGGAAAAGGTAATATGAATTCCTACTTGTACGGCATTTTCAGTATAAACCAGAACACTATACAGGTGAGATAAAAATGTGAGGGATTAGTACTAAATTATATGATTTTTTATTTTAAGGTATGGATAAGAAATAGTATGGATAAACGAGCACTGTCAATTAAAATTAGTTTTAAATTAACATCTGCAAAGGTGTGATTCTCTGCTCACACACCAGGCTGCCTGGTCACAATTTGGCTTGTGCAACTAGTAATAGCATCGGCTTCCTGCAAAGGCTGTAATTAGCACAAGGTAAGGCTGGGTTGTGATGGCAGAACCTCTCCTGGCTGTCCCCAAGCCACTGGGTCAGAATCTTTATTATGCTCTATGTCACCCCTCACCATCCCCCCAAACTTATCTCTTCTTACTTTGATATCTACTCACTATTCTGCTTGACTTAACAACAGACTTTAAGGCAAAAGTAGACATAGACACTGTTCTGATAACAAAACTATGGAGAAGGAAGAAGGGAAAAAAACAACAACACAATACCAGCATTTTATGGGATATGGTTCAAGTGCCCATTACATACTAGCACAGCAAACTGAAGCAAAGCCAAGAGCTTAGGACGGCTGTAATCTTGCCTGCTTATGCCTGGAATGAAGTGACCGTCCATGCTCTCATTAAGCATCTTAGCAAGACTGTGGCACGAGGCCAGAGCTCATTTGGCCAGCAATCATATCTTTCTAGAAAGTATCTGGGTTAACAGCATCAAGAGAGCAATCAGGTATTTGCACTGTGGCTGATGGGGTGATGTTAACTTTTCATCCCTGGCCAGGAGGACACAGAGAAATCATCCTTG
>JAQZBX010007340.1:0-50855 GCA_029593785.1 Cabassous unicinctus | reverse complement strand
CCTGAAAGAGGGAGTGGGAATTGGGGGGACAAGAGACACGAAGAATGACAGCAAGACAGGATTCTGATCAAGCTGCAAAAGTTTACTGAAAAGGCAGGGTATATATACTCTGAAGGAGGAGGGGTCATCTGATGTGGACGTCAGCAAGTTGCTAGGTAACAAACTACAGCCTGGTCAGCAGATTTACAAGAAAAGATGTGGCGAGTACAGGGAAACTTAGTGCGGGACATGCGCAATGACATTTGGCCAAACGCCCAAAGTGGGAGTGCCTAAATAAAATAAAAGAGGAGATGGTGTTAGTTCTAAGAATGGCCATGATAAAGCAGATGTCGAGGGCAGCTTCCCACATTTATCAACATTGTAGAAGTCCTTTTCATTTTACAGTTAACTTTTACCAGAAATTAGGTGGAAGAGTCTTGTTCACCTTTAAAGGAGTCTGTGAATTCTGACCCAACTTTTTTAAACATTTTTATTGTGGTTAGATATAGATATAGATATAGATATAGATATAGATATAGATATAGATATAGATATAGATATAGATAGATATAGATATAGATAAATTTTGCCATTTTAGCCATTTTAGGTGTTCAATTCAATGTCATTAATTACATTTAAAAATGTTGTGCAACCACAACTACCGTTCATTTCCAAAATTTTCCATCACCCCAAAGAGAATCTGTACCCTTTAAGCAGATCCCCCTATTGCAACACCACTCCCACACTAGCTCCTGGCAAAGTCTAATCTGCTTTCTGTCTCTATGAATTTGCCTATGCTGGATATTTCATATAAGTGGAATCATATAATATTTTTCCCTTTTGTGTCTGGGTTATTTCACTTAGTATAATTTTTTCAAGGTTCATCCATATTGTCTCATGTATCAGAACGTCATTCCTTTCAATGGATGAATAATATTCTATTGTATGTATATATCCCAAATTGTTTATCCATTCATCATTTAATAGACATTTGGTTCTTTCCAACCTTTTGCTATTGTGAACAGTCATGTATTAGGATGTGGTTGACTATCAGTTTTCAATAAGTGTGGCATTGCAGGGTCATATGATAATTTTTTATTTAACTTTTTGATAAACCATCCAACCATTTTCAACAGAGACTTCATCATTTTACATTCCCACTTGCAATGCCCAAGGTTTGCATTTCTCTACAACTTAGAAAACACTTGTTATTTTTCTTTTGTATCACATCTATCCCCATGGATAGATATGGAATATCATTGTGAATTTTATTTCCATTTCTCTAATGACTAAAGACATTGAACATCTTTTCTTTTGTTGGACCACCTTGCATTCCTGGGATAAGTTCCACTTCATCATGATGTATAATCCTTTTAATATGCTGCTGAATGAGGCTTGCTAATATTTTGTTGAGATTTTTGCACCTATATTTAGAAGGGATATTGGTCTGTAGTTTACTTTTCTTGTGGTATCTTTGTCTGGTTTTGATATTGGGGTAATTCTGACCTCATAAAATTAGTTAATAAGTGTTGCCTCCTCTTCTATATGTTGGAAAACTTCAAAAAATTTGTGTTAATTCTTTAAATATTTAGTAGAATTCAGTAGTGAAGCTGTCTGTCCTTGGAACTTTCTTTTTTGGAGGGTTTCATTACTGATTCAATATCTTTATTTGTTACTAGTCTGTTCAGATTTTCTCCTTCTTGAGAAAGTTTTGGTAATTTGGGCATTTCTAAGAATTTTTCTATTTCATCTAGGTTGTCTAATATTTTCAAGTATAATTGTTCAAAGTATTCTCTTACAATCCTTTTTAGTTCTATTGGGTCCATGGTAATGACTACATTTTCATTTCTGAATTTAGTTATTTTCAGCTTCTCTCTTTTTTTAGTCACCTTAGCTAATTAGTAATTACGTGGAGTTTGTCTAATTGTTGATCTTTTCAAAGCACAAACTTTTTATTTCATTGATTATATCCCATGCTTTTCTATTTTTTATTTCACTTACCTCAGCTCTAATCTTGATTATGGCCTTCCCTCTGCTAGCTAAGGGTTTGAGAAAAGAGTTGCTCTTCTTTTCTAGTTAGTTAAAATTCACTTATTGTGTTAAGATTTTTCCACTTTTTGAATGTAGGCATTTTACACCTATAAATTTCCCTCTGAGTGCTGCTTTTACTGTGTCTCTTAAATTTTGGTATGTTGTGTTTTTGTTTTCATTCATCTCAAAGTATTTTTTAATTTTCCTTGTGATTTCCTCTTTGGCCCATTGGTTGTTTAAGAATTCATTGTTTAATTTCTACATACAAGTGAATTTTCCAGTTCTGCCTTTGTTATTGATTTCTAGAATATTACTTTGCATTTAGAAAAGATACTTTGTATGATTTCAACTAGATTGCTTTTAACATTAATTTTAATATTAATAAGCCAAATCCGTGTATACAGGAATATAGTAGAATGTGATTTAAATAATCTAATAGTCTTGTAAAACAGTACTATAAGTACATCTTCAAATCCTCACTCTCTATTTTGTGTTCAAGGCTGAGACTTATCTGAGTAATGGAGATTTTAGGTTTAGTCATCTGAAAATTATATAAAAATGCAATTGTTTTCTGATTGTTAAATTATATGTGGTCATTTTAGAAAATGTACCTCTGTATAATTTAATCTTCCCATCCTTACCTTTCTAGCTTCAGTGTTTCCTGCAAAGACTATAAAAATATTACCCTTAAATTTTACTCTTTTACTTCTTGTATTAGATGATAAATCTATTTGGAAAACATTTTTAAATAATATGAAGGTTCTTATTTCATTTTCTAACAGGTATTTTTTTATTAGGTCAGCATAATTTGCTAAACAAACCATTCTCTTCCCAGTATATTTTTTAAAAAACCACCTCATAGCTTATATTAATTTCCAAAGTGAACTTGGATCTGCTATTATCTACTTCCTTTCCTCTGTAAAAATACAATATTATTTTATTTCAATACATGTCAATATAGGGCTAAGGTCTACACATTCTTTTCTCATACATTTTTTTCTTCCATATGCTATTTAAAATATTTTAGCCAATTATTTCTAAATAGAATTTTATTAATCTATATTTACTAACCTCATATGCTTTAAAATAAGTTTTAAAGAATTAAAATTACTATATCAGTCTCATTCACCTTCCTTATGTCATCTGTCTCTCTCCTCCTCCCTCTGTTTCTCTAGATTTTACATTTTTTTTCTTCACTCTTTTTAGCTTTCAACCACACAATAATGTGCCATGACAAAGATATTTCTACAATTATATTCCTGGGTACTCAATTCACTGTTTTAATCTGAAAAGTAATGTTCTTCTCAATTGGAAATTTTTCTTATTGCTTTTTTATTATATACATCCTTTTTTTTTTCATTCTAATAAGGTTTATGAATGCAATCTATTTATATATCTTTCTGAGAATACTAATCAGACATGCTATTTAAAAATTATTTTCAATATTCTCCATTAAGGTTTTGTACTTATTCTGTTGATGTCTAGGTATTTTTTTTTTAGTTTTTGGTCGTTACTAATGGAATAATTATCATTCATTATGTCTACTAATTGTGTTAATGCTAGTGATTAAGAATCTTTTTAAAATTTTGATTTGTGCAATTAATCATGCACTCAACAGTTTATTTATGCTATATGTTAAAAATTAAAGACTAAAAATAAAAATATATTTCTATATACCCACTGCTCAATTTAAAAAATAGGACACTTGAGAATGTTAGAAGCTCACTAGTACCTCCCAACAACAATAATTGCAGCTTCCCTTCTCTCTCCACAGGTTAAAACTGTCCGTATTACGGTTTTTATCATTTCTTTACAGTTTATCACTAATGTATGAATCTCCAAACTACATATTGTTAGAATTGCATGTTTTATATTAAATACATCAACTCTATGTATTCATCTGTGACTCTTTACTGATTATATTTTTACGGTTCTTCATGTTAATATATGCTGATATCATTCATTCATTTAACTATTCCATTTTATCTTCAAACTTTTTCAATAAATTTTTCATTTCAACAGTATTGCATACATATATTATGTTTGTTTTGATTATCAAGTGTTACTTCTTATTCTCCCATCTTAATTGTCATTGAATCTTATTCTTGTTTTACAAGTGTGTATGCCATATCTTTTTTTCCTGCCTTAAGCTTTTTTGACTATTTACTTTGGTATTTGTCTTTTTGCATTGGAGGTTATTTGGTTTGCTTACCCACTCTTACACAAGATTAAGTCTTCAAATCTTAATGGCAAGGCCAGTCAACAGCCCAGCTTCTCCCCAGTGTCATCATGTAGAATGAAATGTAGAAATGAACTATCACACTGAGGTCACCCAAATGCCAGTGCATGGGTGCTTTCTGTCTAATTGTTAGAACCTTACCACAATTTATAGTGTGTTGGTTTTGTGATGTGTTTGTGTCTGTAAGTGTGTGTGTATTTGCTTTTATTCATTCATCTCAACATATGATAGAGCATATAACTTTGAACATTTCTGGGAAATTGTTTTCTATTTTATTATTAAATATTTCCTCCTTTTACCCTCCTCTTCTGTCTTATAGATCACCTCATTAATAGATGTTGGAAAACTGTAAAATATTCTCTTGCTCAGATTTGTTCTGATAATTTCCACTTCTTTGCTATTTTACACCATGTGAAAGAAATTTCACTTGGCATAAATTGCAAATTATTAAGTAAATCTTTACTATTTCCATTCTGCCCTTTAGCACATTTATATTTCTGTTGGTGTTAGAGATGTAGTTTGTTGTTAAAGAATCTGTTTCTTTTTTCAGCAGACTTTTTTGTTCATTTGAGAGATTATTGAATATTAATTAGTATTTAATGAAACAAAGTATTATCATAATATTTTATAAAATGAGAAATTTTTATTGTTTTCTAATTGCTTTATTTAACTTGTTTCCCTCTCTGGTTATTTGTACTATGTGTGTTTTTAAGATTTATGACCCTAATTATTGTATTAATATTATTCATTTGTCATATCTAGGTTGTCTGTTAATATTTGAGTTTGAAGGACTCATCTAAACAATAATGGTAACTGGAATGTATTTTCTAATTACAAATAGGAATATATATAGGGTTGTTGATGAATGCAAATTTTCATTGCAGAAACCTGCTATTAGTGATTATGGATACAACATCGGTGGCTAGCCAGGTAGAGTTTGCAGGTAGATTTTGTTTCTAGTCTGAGAGTTCCCTGTCCCTCCTGATATTGTATTGAGAAATTTCAATTAGAAAATGCAGCAAAGTCTTCTCGATAGTTATCTTTGTGGTGAAATTACAGGGGACATTGGCTTCTGCATTATAAATTTTGGAATGATTTATGTGTTTCACAAAAGTGTGTATTTTAATTTTTATAGTCAGTGAAAACAATGAAGGTAAAGTTGAATAAAAGTACTCTAATGTATATTATTAAAAATCCAATAAAAATATTATGTAGCTGTCTTGATATTTAAATGTCACAATGCATTTCGTGTAAAATGTGGAAAATAATACAAATATTTTGGTTGTAGTTCTCTCAATATGTCTTATTAATGGTGTTGCTTTATTAATTTTCGATAGCCATATTGTAGGGACTTTGTATTTGTCTTCACAATTCTTCAAATCAAGACATACTTAATTGTTATCTCTTACATTCCATTTTTTCTTAGCTGCATTTCCTTCAGGAACACTGACTATATGGATTAGAATCATCATTCTCTGGTCTTATGATTATAATTTTTCATCATTTTCACCTCCATTCCTAACACAGTCCTCTTAGTTCAACTCTCTCTATCCTTGACCTCTTGCCTTCTCACTGGGAATATTACAATGATCCATCTTATACATAAATCAGCTGTGTCGCTGTTACTTAAAACACTCCAATGACTTCCCATCTCATTCACATAAAAGTCAAAGACATTAAGACTCCACACAATAAGCACCTCACAACCTCACAACCATATTCTAATCTTACCATTTACCAATCTCCTTCTTGCTTATTCTGCTTGAGCCACACTAGACTCTCTGCTATTCCTTAAGTACACCAAGCTCATTTTCTAGAATGCTCTTTGACTGTTCCTCCAATTTATGAAGGTGACCTTCCCAAAAAGAGAAGAATCACTCACTCACAGAAAATTATTGTTTCTTTGCTCTGATTTTGGCTTTTAGTTTTGAGTATGTTTTGTTGTCATTAGTGCTTGTCTCTACGTTCACATTTTTTTTTAATTTACTGTGTCCATCCTTTCGCATTTTAAGTACATGACAGGCATTGTCTTTTTGCCTTCAGAATTAGAGTGACTATATATTTGGTTTCCTTGGTACAGTCAATTGTTATACTTATTATTCCAGCATAATTATTAATAATTCCTTTTTCACTCTCAAATGTGGCCCAGTTTGATATACTATTCACAATATTTCTTTAAATCAGAAAAAACTATTTTTCTAAAATTTTTGATACCAATGGAACTTTTTCTATAATGTTGGTTATTTGGCTTAAAATGATAATGTTTTGCTTACCTCATTTATTTAAAGTAAATGTACTGGTATTACCATTAGCAAGGAATAACTCAGTATCTCTTGATATATCATAAGACTTTTCAAAAACCTTTCTGAATTTAGACTTTCTTCAATCTTGTTTCTCCTGTCAAGAGATAAAATTCATCGTGAGAAATGAAGGGCACTAATATTCAAATATGTTTAATTTCTATTTTTAAAATAGTATTTCAAAATGGTATTTGAGGCAAAACATTCAGAGAATTTTTTTCCTTATGTTCTTACATTTTTAGTTTTACTTAGTGTGCATGAAACATGAGATTTAATTTTAATTTATTGATTAGAGATAAAATGATTGCATTTTTTTCTCTGAGTGATATAATTGTGGAGTATACCTGGAGGACATTATGTTGAGTGAAGCAAGCCAGACACAAAAGGACAAATACTGTATGATTACCCTATTATGAACTAAATATATTATGTGAAATATAAATATATTATGTGAAATATGAATATGGGTAAAATTGCATAGACCATTTTTATTTGAAATGTATAATCAATGGCTTTTAGTATAATCACACTGTTGTACATTCATCATCTCAATAATTTTACAACAATTTCATTACTCCAGAAGGAAAGAGTTCACTCCCCTTAGCATTCCTTCCTCAGCCCTACATAACCACTAATCTAATTTTATCTTTATAAATTGATTTATATTTACATTTTATATAAATGGAATCATACAACATGTAGTATTCTATATCTGCTCTACTTCACTTAGTGTTTTTTGTCTGATATTAACATTTTGTAGTATTAACCTACATTTGTTCAGCTGCAAAAAAAAATATGCAATTTTACCCATATTAATATTTCACATAATATATTTAGTTCATAATAGGGTAATCATACAGTATTTGTCCTTTTGTGTCTGGCTTGCTTCACTCAACATAATGTCCTCCAGGTTCATCCATGTTGTCATATGTTTCACGACTACATTTCTTCTTACCACCATATAATATTCCATCATGTGTATACTCCACAATTAGTTTATTCATTCGTCAATTGATGGACCTGGTTGGTTTCTATCTTTTGGCAATTGTGACTAACGCTGCTATGAACATCAGTGTGCAGATATCTTTTCGTATCACTGCTCTCAGTTCTTCTGTGTATATACCCGGCAATGGTATTGCCAGGTCCCATGGCAAGTCTATATTCAACTTCCTTAGGAACTGCCAAAACATCCTCCACAGTGACTGTACCATTCTACATTCCCACCAACAGTGAATAAGCATTCTTATGTCTCCATATCCTCTCCAACATTCAGTTTTCTGACTTTTTAATAGCAGCCTGTCTAGTAGGCGTGAAATGATATCTCATTTTAGTTCTGATTTGCATTTCCCTAATTGCTAATGATGTTGAACATTTTTTCATGTGTTGCTTTGCCATTTGTATTTCTTCTTTGGACAATTGTATTTTCAAGTCTTTTGCCCTTTTTTTAATCTGATAGTTTGCCCTTTTTTTGTTGCGTTGTATGATCTCTTTGTGTATCATGGATGTTAAACCGTTATCAGATATGTGATTGCCAAATATTTTCTCCCATTGAGTCAGCTGCCTTTTCACCCTTTTGACAAAGTCTTTTGAGGTGAAAAAGTGTTGAATTTTGAGGAGGTCCTATTTATCTATTTTTTTCTGTTGTTGCTTGTGCTTTGGGTGTAGGTTTAAGAAACTACTGCCTACCACAAGATCTTAAAGATATTTTCCTGCATTTTCTTCTAGGAGTTTTATGGTTGTTGTTTTTATATTTAGATCCTTGATCCATTTTGAGTTAATTTTTATATAAGGTGTAGAGGTCTTCTTTCTTTCTTTTGGATATGACTATCCAGTTCTCCCAGCACCATTTGTTGAATAGATTGTTCTGACCCAGCTGGGTAGGCTTAACAGTCTTGTAAAAAATTGAGTGCTTTTTATTATAATAACCTCTAAATCAAAAAAGACATTTTATTTTGTTTTGTTTTGTTTTGTTTTAGATATACTGATATGTTTTAAGGATATTTACAGTTTTCATTTTTTTCTCATATATTGTTTTTGCCTCAAAACAGTATTTTGAGCTGTTTTTTTTTTTTTTTTTTTGGAATTGAACAGCATTTATCTCCTACTTGTAATTACGCTTCTCAGGTGATGAAGGATGCCAAAGTCATAGACTTTCAAAAACATCAAGTCTGCTGTTATCTACCAGTAAAATAGCAAATAATTTAAGACTTAGCTCTCTGGAGAGCATGGACAAATAAATATCTATAAAACAAAGAGAAACAATGGAAAGAAATATCCTACACAGCATATGTCATCTCTTCAGCTCATTAAAAGCAGCCATCAATATTTTATTGTCCAGGTAATTTGTAATTTTTTCACAGATAAAGATTATTTGAATTGAATGTAATATTTTTCACACTCAATGTTATTCTTGCTTATGAGTTGTTGGGAAATGCCTTAGTTTTCAGGCTGCTATGACAAGTACCATACAATTGATTGGTTTAAATAATGGGAATTTATTGTCTCATTATTTCAGAGGCTGGGAGGCTTGTTTCCACCTGGAGTCAGTGGCATTCTGGCTGGCTAGCAAATCTTGGGTTCCTTGGCTTTCCTGTCACATGCTGATGCCCTCTTGTTTCTCTTCAATGTTCTTGCTGACTTCCAGCTTCCAGCTTCCCCTCCCCATGGCTTTTTCTTTATAATGCCTCCAGTAATAGAACTAAGATCTATCCTGATTCATTTGCCTTAAAAGTAATAAAAAATAACATCTCAAAAGATCTTATTTATAATGGGATCATACCCACAGGGATGCAGATTAAGATTAAGAACATTTTTTTTCTGGGGTATATAACTCAGTCTAAGATAGGAGAAGTGCATTATAACATCACTTAGGCAACACTAAGATATAGTCATGCAATGCTACTTCCCTAATTAATAATTTGCATTAGATGAATAAAAAAACATACTTTCAGTATATATATCCCTGGAGAAGACAAGGAAGGTCAGAATTTGAAAGCCCAGTAAATTGTACCCATACAATAAGTGGAAATCAAAATAACATTAGAATTTCTGGGTGACCTAGCCTACAACTTTGGCTCTGAGAAAATTTGGGGAGGGGATGGTGGACATCTCTATTTCTTGTTACCTGACAAAATCTAAATGCAGAATCTATTTTATATATATTTAATTAGGTATTCAATTCACCAAAGCTAATATACTTTTGAAGTAGCCACTTATGAGGAAAGTTGAATTCTTTCATATTGGCTAAAATCAGTGTAGAAAGTAGTTTACTGTGTTATGCACAAAATTAAACCAATGTCAGGTGTCTGGAAAATAAACTACATTTAAAAAAATTTTTTTTTCTTGGGTAGACTATTTTATCATTCCTTTAGCATAATGTTAAAAAGTCTACATTCTGTAGCTAGGTAGACTGGGTTAACATCTCCCCTCTGTGCTTTGCGAATAGAACAATTTTTGACAACTTATTTAAACCTTTTGTACCTCAATTTTCTCTTTTATAAAATGGGGATGTTTCGAGAGTGTTGTGAGAATCAAATGAGATAAATATTAAGAATGTACATTGGTACTTAGCTTATAGTAAATGCTTGAGAATTGTAATCTGGTGAAATATATCTGTTTGTACTAGTTCTGCAAGTGAAAATTAGCACAGGGAAAATGTGGCTGTAGGGATTTTATAAAAAGCAAGAATATGAGCTGAGACCTCTGTGTCTGTAATTCACTCTGCATTCTGTTGATACCACCAGGGGATAATCCATTTTAGGGTCTATGTAATGTGATCACTGTATTTGATGTAAGCATGCAAGGTAGCATAAAGGCCAAACTGCACGTGAGTCAGTGAGGTACTGACATGCTGACTAATTCTAAAAACTTTTCTCCCCAGATGACTTCACATTATGCACTGCCATGGTTTATAGTGAGATGAACCTAGGCAATTTCTCCCTCACAATCAAGGACTTCTGAAGGCCTATGTTTCTCTTGCTTCCTTTGTATTCACCCAGCACTTCAATTTAAGTTTCCCACAGGTTAGGGCTTTTGGTAAAGAACTGCTTAAAACCCAGAACTTCAGTTGATTTCCAGAAGCTAGCTAATGGATGACACTCGGCAATTCTGTCAATGTTAGCATTTTCTTAAGAAATTATATTGTAATGCCACTTCTGAAAACCTTGTAATATTTAATATTTGGTTTTTTGCTTGGACAAAGTAAATCCATGATATTATTCATTGTATCATAATAACAATCTGCCATATTCATACCTGAATGAGCTGCTTCAAACTGATTGTCAGCCACATAACAAATAATAAATAATAAATACTTAAGCATAATTGATTTACCTGGACATGAATTAATTGTGTTCACCATAAAATTTTTTCCTTCATAGTAATTCTCAACATTTTATTGTCAGTTTTTTTTTTCAATTGCTAATTAAATTATACTAACTTGAAAAAAAAAAGTTTAGCTTATTCTGTTTCCTCTCTGAAATAAAACATTACATTTTCCCCCAGGAATTTATATTTCATTTGCTTTTGAATTTTATTGCATAAATTTGTTTAGAACATATTTTTTTGCTATCTTTTAATTTTTTAACTATTTTTTTTTATTTTTAAAGACACTTTCGATTATATAAATGTTACCTAAAAATATAACAGATTCCCATGTGCTCCACTCCTTCCCCCTCCCACACTTTCTCACATCAACAACGCCCCTCATTAGTGGTACATTTGTTACAATCGATGAACATATACTGAAACATTGCAACTAACCATGGATTACAGTTTACATTATAGTTTAAACTCTTTCCTCCACAATTTTGTAGGTTATGACAAAATATACAATGGCCTGTATCTGTCACATGTGCATTAAATAGAACATGAAACAGTGATAAAATGGACATCTATGTAAAAACAAACCAGGTCAAGAAATAGCTACTAATTTCGAGAGGTGAACAAAAATATTTTATTTTTGGTCGTTTCTTTATATTCTATATGGCTTTACAAACTACAAATCCATACCCAAAAATAGTTTTACCCAATTTGTCTTTTGAAGTTTTAGCTGATGAAACCAAACTATATGTAGCATTTTGTGTCTTGTTTCTTAATATTAAATTTGTAAGGATTCTTACTTCGATGTATCTATTATGTTCACGAATATCCATTTCTGTATAGTATTTCACTGAACAAATATAGCACAGCTTATTTATCCATTTCCTTGTTGATTGAAATTTGATTTTTTTCCAGTTTGAGGCCATTGTAAAGCAAGTGTTGTTATAAATATTTTTAAAGCCCAGCCCTTTAGTGCATATTTTGGTTTGCTAAAAGATGCTAGGAGCAATTACAAGAAATAGGTTGGCTTTTGTAATGGGAATTTATTCGGTTAAAAACTTACAGGCCTGAGGCTGTGAAAATGTCCAAATCAAGGCATCATCAGAGATACTGTCTCACTTGAAGGTCGGCTGCTAGAATCCTGCCATGTGCCAAGACTCAATGGCAGCTCTGCCGGTCTGGGTCTCTGCCTTCTCCTTCAGGCCCATTTTCTCCCTGAGCTCAGCTGTTGGTGATCAAGCACATGACAGGGCATAATTCCAGTCCACTCATCTATCCCTCTCCTATGGGCGTCATTGCTAGTTCTGGCTTTTCTCTTTCCTGGGTTCCTCTCTGATATCCTGGGTTTTTTCCTCTCCATTCTTGTGGCTTTTTCTCTGTGTATCTCTGCATATTTCTACTGTTTAGAAAGGACTCCAGAAAGAGGACCAAGACCCACCCTAGGTCATGCCTCACTGAAATAATCCAGTCAAGCCTCTCCAACTAAATCTAATCAAACAAAGACCCCCAAAATTGAATCAAATCCAATCAAAGGCTTCTATACCCACAGGAATGGATTAGCTTTACAGCCATGATCTTTAATTGTATCCACAAAAAGCTTCAAACTGTCACACACATATATGAGTGAAATTGCTTAGTCATGGGTAAGTGTATCTCCAGCATTAGTCTATTAATGTATAATTTACAAAGTGTAAAATTTGCTCACATTTCTGCAAGTTTTGACAAATGTATGCAGTTGCATAATCAGCACCACAATCAAACCATAGAAAAGTTTCATAATTCTCCAGTGTATCTCTGTGCAACTTTGTGATCAATACCTTCCCCAACGCAAGTCCCTGGAAACCCCCAATCTTTTTTTTGCCCCTATGGTTTTGTCTTTTCCAAAATGATATAAAGATAGAGGTATTTTGAGTCTAGTTTTTACAACTTAGCAAAATGCATTTGAAGTTCATCTGAGTTGTTGCCTTTATTGGTAGTTCCTTACTTTTTATTGCTGATTACTATTCCATTTCTGGTTGTACACAGTATTGTGTTTCCAAGTTGAGAGATGTTTTAGTTTGCTAAAAAGCTGCTGGGAGCAATATATGAGAAATGCTTTGGCTTTTATAATGGGAAATTATTATGCTAAAAGCTTACAGCCTTGAGGCTGTGACAATGTCCAAATCAAGTCATCATCAGAGATGCTGGCAATCCTGAACTCTTGCCATGTAGAAAGACACAATGGTGATGTCTGCTGGTTTGGGTCTCTGCCTTCTCCTCCAGGCCCATTTTCTCCCCAGGGTCAGTTGTGTGTGATCAAGCATATGGCAGGGCATAATGCTGATCTGATTGCTTCTCCCCTCCTCCAGGCCTCATTGCTAATTCTTCTCCGGGATGCTCCATCTGTGGCTTTTCTCTTTTTGGGGTTCCGCTCTGAGCTCCTGGGTTCCTTTTCTTCATTTCTTCAGCTTTTTCTCTGATGCTTATAGTCCTCCATTTATAAAGGACCCCAGTAAGAGGATTATTTGCCACCCTGGGTCCCACAGTTTAATCAAAGGCCCTTTACTGAAATGATCAGTTCATAAGGTGGCATCTACAAAGGGTTTACAGACACAAGAATCAGTTTGCTCAAGGACAGGATGTTCTGGGGTCCAAAAAAGACTTAAACCAGCATAATAGATATTTGGGTTGTTTCCAGTTTGAAACAATTAAGAACAAAGTTACTGTAAACATTAATGAGCAAGCTTTTCTTTGAACATATTTTTATATCATTTGGATAAAAACCTAAGAGTGAGATTGTTAATTTATATGGCAATCTTATTTTTAACTTCATAAGAAGCTAATAAATACTTTTCCAAAGAAGCTATGCCATTTTTTAAAAATTGCATCACAAATATATGAGCAGTCAACATATCTTTGCCAGCATTGGTAGTTTTAGTTAACTTTCTTCTGCTACTTAACAAAATATCTGCAAGCCATACCAATAAAACGGAAACAAAATATTAAAAAGTTAAATTTTTAAAAAGGAAAGAAATTTCATACCAATTCATGGATTAGCAGACTCAATATTGTTAAGATATATATTCTTCCCAACGTAATCTATAAACTCAAGATGATACTAATCAAATAACTCAGCAAGTTACTTTGCTGATATTGAACAATTTATTCAAAAATTTGTATGGACTGGCAAAGGACTTAGAATACCTAACACAATATAGAAGAAAAAGAACAAGGTTGGAGGACTCACACTACTTGATTTCAAGGACCTACCTATAAGGCTACAATAATCAGGTCAGTTGTTATTGGTGAAGTAATAAACACATAGATCAGTGGAACAGAGAATAAAGTCAATAAATATAGCTAAACAAATACAATCAACTTATCTTTGAAAAAGGATCAAACATGATTGAAGGGAGAAAATATAGTTTGAGATCCAAGATGGCAGAGTAGGGAACAGCAGGCTGCACTCTTCATCCAGAAACTGTGGAAAGATAACTACAAGGATATAGAATAAGTGAAACCAAGCATCAAATAGGACCCTTAACAAAAATCAAAACAAAATAAAACTTTAGAATAGAAACAGAAGCTAACCAAGTGAATAAGCCCATTAAGATAAACAGATGCCTAGACACCAGTAAAAATTTACAAGCCATACTAAGAAATAGGAAGACATGGCCTAGTCTAATGAACAAACTAAAAAGCAGTAGGAGATGCAGAATGTGGAACAACTAATCAAAGATGTCCAAACAAATATTAGGAATCAACCTAATGAAATGAAGGAAAAGATAAAGGATATTAATATATTCTATTATAGACTTATCATTATTCTAGCAATGGAAGAACTTTTATCATTGATATAAAGGCAGTGGTCACCAGAGATTCTGAGGGAAGGGCGAGGGAAGAAGAGGTGTAACATGGGATCATTTTCAGAACATTGGAATTGTCTTGTATGGCATTGCAATGACGAATACAGGCCATTATACATTATGTCATAACCTATAAAATTGTGTGGGGCAGAATGTAAACTATAATGTAAACTCTAGTCCATGGTTAGTAGCAATGCTTCAATGTGTTCATCAATTGTAACAAATGTACCACACTAATGAAGATATTGTTAATGTGAGAAAATGTGGGAGGGAGAAGGGCTAGGGCATATGGGAATGCCATATATATTTTTATATAACATTTATGTACTATAAAGCTTCTTTAAAAATGAAAAAAAAAATTGAAAAAGAAAACAATGGGGAACATACAGAAGAAATTGTACATAAACATAATATGAAAACACATCTGATGGTGATGACAGACACAATGCAAGAAATTAAAAATATTCTGGAAGTACATAGCAGCAGATTTGAACAGGCAGAGGAAAGAATTAGTGACATTGAAGAGAGAACGTCTGTAATCACACAGATAGTGGAAGAGATCAATTAAAAAATAGAAAAAAAATCAACAGGGACTCAGTGAATTGAAAGAAAAGAAACACACAAATATACGCATTGTAGGCATCCCAGAGGGAGAAGAGAAGGGAAAGGGGGCAAAAGAAATGTTGAGGGAAATAATAGCCAAAAATTTCCCAACTTTTATAAGGGACATGGATGTTCATGTCCAGGAAGTGTAGCACATTCCAAACAGTATGAATCCTAACAGGCATACTCTTAGACACATACTTATTGATTATCAAACATGTGAGACAACTAAGGGCAAAAATAGATGCCTCTACAATCATGGTGAGGGTCTTTAATATACCATTATGACCATTAAACAAAACATCTTGACAGAAGGTTAATAACCAGAGACCTTGAATAATACATTAGAGGAACTAGATCCGATAAACATATACACAACACTACATCCCAGTACTGTCAGATATATATTCTTCCTGAGTGTACATGATCATTCTCCAAGATAGACCACATGTTAGGTCACAGAACAAGTCTCAACAAATTTAGAAAGACTGAAATTATACAAAGCACTTTCTCTGACCACAATGAAATGAAGCTGCAAATTAATAAAGGTCAGAGAACAAGAATAGACACTAATATATGGAAGTTAAACAACACACTCTTAGACAATCAGTGGGTCAAAGTAGAAATTGTTAAAAAAAAATCCACAACTACCTCGAAATGAATGAAAATGAGAACACAACATATTAAAACTTATGGGAAACAACTAAAGCAGTGTTGAGATGGATATTTATAGCAATAAATGCCCATATGAAAAAAGAAGAATGAGCTAAATTCAAAGAAATAAATGCAAATCTGGACTAACCAGAAAAAGAACAAACTAATCCCAAAGCAAGTAGAAAGAAGGAAATAACAAAGATTAGAGCAGAATTAAATAAAATTGAGAATAAAACCCCTAGAAAATTTTAAAAAACCAAGAGCTGGTTCTTTGAGAAGATTAATAAAATTGACAAACCCTTAACTAGACTAACAAACAAAAAAGAGACAAGATACAAATAAATAAAATAAAAAATGAGATTGGGGATATCACCACTGATCCCACAGAAATAAAGAGTATTATAAGAGGATACTTTGAAAAATTGTATTTCAACAGTATGGATAACTTAATGAGATGGACAAATTTTTAGAAACACACAAGCCACCTATGTTGATGAAAGAGAAATAGAAGAACACAACAGACCAATCATAAGTGGTGAGATTGAATAAGTCATCAAAAACCTCCCAACCAAGCAAAGCCCAGGACCAGATGGCTTCACAGATGTATTCTACCAATCTTTCTGAAAAGAGCTATCATGAATCCTGCTTAAATTCTTCCCCAAAACAGTGGAGATAATATTACCTAACTCATACTATGATGTGAACATCATCCTAATACCAAAACCACATAAAGATGTTACAAAAAAGGAAATACATCCCAGTCTCTCTAATGAACTTAGATGCTAAAATCCTCAACAAAATAATTGCTAATCATATTTGACAATATATCAAATGAATGATACACTATGATCAATTGGGTTTTATCCCTGGTATGCAAAGATGGTTCAACATAAGGAAATCAATGTAATACACCACATTAACAGATTGAAAGAAAAAAATCACATGATATTCTCTATTGGTGCAGAAAAAGCATTGGACAAGATACAGCATCCTTTCTTGATAAAGCACTTCAAAAGATAAGACTAGAAGGAAACTTCCTCAACATGATAAAGGGTATATATGAAAAACTCACAACTAACATGATGCTCAATGGTGAAAGATGGAAATCTTTCCCTCTAAGATCTAGAACAAAACAAGGATGCCAACTGTCACTGTTCCTAAAAAACACTGTATTAGAAGTACTTGATTGAGCACTTAAGCAAGAAAAAGAAATAGAAGGAATCCTAATTGGAAAAGAAGTGGTAAAATTTCACTATTCGCAGGTGACATGATCCTATATGTGGAAAGCCCCAAAATATCTACAATAAGGCTTCTAGAGCTGATAAATGAGTCCAGTAAAGTGACATAAGATCAGCACACAAAATTCAGTAGCATTTCTGTACACTAATGAGCAATTTGAAAAGGAAATCAAGAAAAAATTCCATTTACAGTAGCAACAAAAATAATCAGAAATCTAGGTATAAATTTAACTCAGAGTGTAAAGGACTTGTACACAGAAAACTACACAACATTGTAAAAGGAAACCAACAAAGACCTAAGTAAATAGAAGAATATACCATGTTCATGGATTGGAAGAATAAATATTATTAAGATGTCTATCTTACCCAATTTGGCTTACAGATTGAACACAATCCAAATAAAAATTACAACAGAATTTTTTACTGAACTGGAAAAGCCAATTATGAAATTTATTTTAAGACCAAGGTGCCCCAAATAGCCAAAATCATATTTAAAAAACACAAACAAAATTGGAAGAAACAGAGTGGGCATCACCATCCCCAAATCTTCCAGATTGGGGAATGAGCAATTACTAAAGTAGGCATTATTATTCTACTATAGATGTATTATTATTCTAGCAATGGAAGAACTCTTATCATTGATTTAAAGACAGTAGCCACCAGAGGTTCTGAGGCAAGAGAGAGGGAAGAATAGGTGCAATATGCAATATGGGGGCATTTTTGGAACATTGGATTTGTCCTGCATGACATTACAAAATGGATACAAGCCATTGTATATTTTGTCATAACCTATAAAATTGTGCGGGACAGAGTGTAAACTATAATGTAAACTGTAGCCCATGGTTAGTAGCAATGTTTCAATATGGGTTCATCAATTGTAGCAAAAATACCACACTAATGAAAGATATTGTTAATGTCAGAAAGTGTGGGAGGAGGAGAGAGTGGGGCTTATGGGAATCTCATATTTTTTATGTAACATTAATGTAATCTAAAGCTTCTTTAAAAAAAATTAATTGAAAGAAAAGCATACTACAAAGCTACAGTGGTCAAAACTGCATGGCATTGGCACAAGGACAGACAAACTGACCAATGGAACTGAATTGAGAGTTCTGATATAGACCCATCTTAAGTATGGCCAACTGATATTTGGCAAAGCCACCAAGCCCACTCAACTGAAACAGAATAACCTCTTCAACATATGATGCTGGGAGAACTGGATATCCATATACAAAAGAATGAGAGAGGATCACTATCTTATGACCTATACAAAAATTAACTCAAGATGCATCAAAGACCTAAATATAACAGCCAAGACCATAATGCTCCTAGAATATAATATAAGGAAATATCTACAAGATTCTGTAGTAGGATATAGTTTCATAAACTTTACACCCAAAGTGAGACCAATGAAAGAAAAAATAGATAAATGAGCCCTCCTCAGAATTAAAATTTTTTGCTTCTAAGGAGTTTGTCAAGAAAATGAAAAAGCAGCCTACTCAAAGGGAGAAAATATTTGGGAATCACGCCAATTAGGGCCTAATATCCAGCATATATAATGAAATTCTACACCTTAAAAATAATAAAACAAACAACCCACTTAAAAAATGGGCAAGAGATTTGAATAAACACTTTTCCAAAGAGGAAATTCAAATGGCTAAAAAAGCAAATGAAAAGATGCACAACATCACTAGCTATTAGGAAAATTCAAATCAAAACTACTATGAAATATTATCTTACATACATTAGACTGGCTGCAATTAAAAAAGAGAAAACTACAAATGTTGGAAAGGATGTGGAAGAATGGAAACACTCATCAATTGCTGGTGAAAAGTAGAATGGTGCAACCATTGTGGAGGATGGTTTAGCTGTTCCTCAGGAAGCTATCTATAGAATTGCCATGTGATCCAGCAATTCCACTACTGGTATATACCCAGAAGAATTGAAAGCAGGGACATGAACAGATATATGCACAACAATATTCATCATGGCATTATTCACTATTGTTGAAAGTTGGAAGCAACCCAATTGTCCATCAACAGAAGAATGGATAAGCAAAATGTGGTATATACATACAATGGAATATTACTCATCTGTAAGAAGGAAAGAAGTATTGACACATGTGACAACATGGATGAATCTTGAAGAACTTATGCTGAGTGAAGTAAGCCAGTCGCTAAAGGACAATTATAGCATGACCTCACAGATATGAGATAACATATTGAGCAGACTTACAGACATAGAGTCTGGAATATTTGTTACCAGGAGATAATAAGAGAGTGGAGAGTGGTAAGCCAGTGATCAATCTGAGCAGAACCTATGATAAGGTGGAAGGGGGTGGTTTGTCATTGGATGGGGGGCTGATTGTGGTGCAGGGATGTGAGTAGTGTCGATGGTGCTAGAGTGTGAGGTTCAGCAGGGTTGAGGTGGTGGGATGGACTATTCATGGAACTGGGGGGAGGGCTGGAGGGACAGGTGAACTCTGGGGAGGTGGAAGTCTGTGGCTGAAAATAGAATGGTAGGAGTGTTCTTTTGGCCAATGCGTCAGGGGAAATTCACAGGTATAGGGTGTTGGTGAGGGGATGTACGGGAAAGTGAACCTGGGACATGCTTCTATGGAATACGATTGTATTCATCTTGTCATAGGGTATTATGTCAGTGGGTGGACACCCACACAATAAACAACAAAATATTTTACTCCTGTCCTGGAGAGTACTGCGCTGTGTTCTCAGAAAGAGGGGCAAGAATCTCTCGAGTACATAGACAGTGCCTAATTAAAGAAAAGAGGCCAATATATCAAGCCCTCAATATAGCAATTATGTAACTATATACTTTACTCTTGTAAAATTGAAATTTAGCCTAATAATAACTACTGCCTAAGAGTTACCTCCTGAAAACCTCCTTGTTACTCAAATGTGGTCTCTCTCCAAGCCACATTCATCAAATAAAAATGCACTACCTTCCCTCAAACATGGGACATGATTCCTGGGTATAAGCCTACTTGGCACTGAGGGATTAACACCAAGCACTGATCAGCAATGAATTTGGAAAAAGACATTGACCAAAAAGGGCAAACATCAAATGCAAAAGAGTTTTTATGGCTAAGAATTTTCAAAATTAATTGGGACATCATTCCAGAAGTTACACTTATGCATGTCTCAAGCAGATATCATTAACGGGTACTGTTAACAAAGCCTCAAATAGGGGTGCTCCTGAGGACGCTAGAGCCATCTGCACACTATAGGCAAGGTGCACAATCCCTGGAAATCAGCACTCAGTTAGTGGAACTTACCTTGGAATATATGACAACTTATTTCCCCAATGTAACATAGGTAGACTCATTTATAATTTTCCTACACATGGTTCTTCTACCCCTTTTATTTAAGCCGATATTTAGCACTATACCCATGAAATATATGTCTCAAAGACTTAAATCTTTCATCAGTTAAGTCCTGAATTTCAGCAGAGTTGCAGCCAACACCTACTCTCCAGTTCATCAGACTTAACCAGGACAATTAAAAAAAAAGGATGTTGATGGACAATCACAATCCCAAAAAACAGATAGCATCTACAACTGCAAGTAAGACAGTACCTTCCATCTGCCCCATAAGATCTAAGCCTCCTTTCAATTGGAGGGGTAGCAGACATCACCATACCAAAATCTTCAAGGTTGAGGAATGAACAAACATAAGGGGGGAATGCAACCATGGACAAAGCAAACACATTAATATTGTGGTAATGGCAGAACATGCAACATTGATATTAAGGTAGTGACTACCAGAGGTTTTGAGGGGAAGGGGGCGGATTAATAGGTGGAACATAGGGCATTTTTAGGGCATTGGAATTAAGTGTAAACCACAATGTAAACTATATACCTTGGTTAGTAGCAATGTTTCAATATTTATTCATCATTTTTAGTACCTTACAATTGTATGATGTTATTAATAGCAGAAGATGTGGGAGGAAGAGAGGGTAGGGTATATTAGAATCCCTTATATTTTTATGTAACTTTTCTGTAATCTAAAACCTCTTTTTAAAAAAGTTTATTAAATTAAAAAATATTTATATTATCTTTTTAATAAATGATGCTGAAAGAATTTGATAATGAACCAGACACAGATCTTATGTCACACACAAAAATTACCTTCAAATATATCATAGATCTAAATGTAAAATGCACAACTATAAAATTTGTGGAAGAAAATGTAGGAGGAAAATACACATGACTTTGGGCTTGCTAGTGTTTATTTAAATATGCACTAAAGACATAATCTATGAAAGAAAAACATTGATAGGTTGGGCTTTATTAAAATTAAAAACTTCTGCTCTGTTAAAGATACTCCTAAGAGATAGAAAAGACAAGCCATAGATTGGGAGGGGATATATATAAAGCACATATCCAATCAAAGACTTGTATCCAAAATATACACAAAATAAACTCTTAAAACTCAAAAATAGTGAAACAAACAACCAATTTAAAATGTGGGGAAAAGATCTGAACAGACACCTAAGCAAGGAAGATATACAGATAAAAATAAGGCTATAAAATTATGGTCAACATAATTTATTATTAGAAAATTCAAATGAAAACAACAATGAGATACTTAGTAGGTTGGCTAATATCCAGAAAACTTACAGCACCAATTGCTGATGAAGATGCAGAAAAACAAAATGTTAAAGTCACTTCACAAGATATTTTGGCAGTTTCTTATAAAGTCTTATATGATCTAGCAATTACTTTTCCAGATTTTTATCCAACTGATTTGGAAACCTACATCCCCACAAAAGCCTGTACATTAACATTTATGGAAGCTTTTTTCAAAATTGCAAAATCTAGAAGAGTCCTTTCATCAAAACATCTCTTAAACAAGCAGGAACTGAATGAGACAACTCTTTTGAAATTCCAGAGACAAGAAAAACAGTGTACAGCATCCAGGGGAGAACAGGATTAAGAGGCTGATAAACTTTGGTAAAGAACAGTAAATTGCATTTCCACATGGTGGCTAGCAACCCAATCCCCCTCCCCCACTCTCATGGCAGGCCACCTTGGGGTGTAGTTTATGGCTAGATCATTGGTGACCAAAAAGGACATAAAAATCCTCTTCCCCAAGAATGGGGGTGGGCACAGTCAATCACCAATCACAGCCTTTGATTAGTGAATTCAGATGGCTGGGGCCCAGCTCCAAGAGCAGCTATTGTTTCAACTCCACCCCAGACAAAGGCAGCAGCAGACATTTCTTCAACTCTCCCCAGAAAGGAACTGAGGCAGTGATTTTAAAATGCAATTTTCCCTCAGGGCTACAGGGAGTAATTAGCTGAAGGACTGTATTTGCTAGGCAGGCCAGAAATGCTCAGCCTTGGGAAGTCATCAGATGAGCATTTAGCACCCTTCCTGAACCCCCTCCAGTATATTTTGGTGCTGGTCTGTTACCCTTCATGGGTCCCTGGCCTTGTATTGGCTGGGGAAGATTGACTTGGGAAAGTCCTCTCTGGAGTGACCCTCCTCCCAGAATTTTCCCTCCAGGCAAAAACAGCATGAGACAGTGAAAGGATTAAAAAATTATACATGTAGGCAGTATAGGGCAAAGGCTTATCAGCTTCACATACCTGGGAAAGGAAGGTCTGTCTCCTGGGAATCAGAGGAGCAACCAAACTCTTGTAAACAGGGGAACTCCAAAACAACTGACAAGCAAAAGCCCAGGATAAGACAGAGGTCCAGAAAGACAAGGAAAACCCTGTATGCTGAATTCATTTTGGGCAGACCTTGCTGATAGGAGTGTTGAAGCTCAAGAAAATCTCTTATCACCAGCTAGTTACAAAACCAAGAAGCAGACATCACAGGGAATAAACTCCAGAGTTAACATTTTAAAATATTAAAATGTACAGTGTGCAAGAAAAGAGTACAAGACAAAGAAATAGGAAATGATGGCACATCCAAAGGAAGAAGATAAAAATAGAGAAAGCACTAACAAAGAAGACAAGAATGTGGACATATATTAAAAAAAAAAAAAGCATTTTAAAAATGATCAAGGAGAGTACGTGTTGCAACTCTGCTGAAACTCAGGGTTCTTATTCTAGCAATGGAAGAACTCTTATCATTGTTATAATGGCAGTGGCTACCATAGTTTCTGAGAGATGGGAGAGGGAAAAATAGGTGTAATATGAGGGCATTTTCAGGATATTGGAGTTGTCCGGCATGACATTGCAGTGACAGATACAGGCCATTGTATATTTTGTCATAATCGACAAAATTGTGGAGGACAGAGTGTAAACTATAGTGTAAACTGTAATTCATGGTTAGTAGCAGTGCTTCAATATGTATTCATCAATTGTAACAAATGTACCACACTAATGAGGGATGTTGTTCATGTGGGAAAGTATGTGATGGGGAGGGAGTGGGGCATATGGGACTCCCTCATATTTTTTATGTAATTTAAAGCTTCTTTAAAAATAAAACAAAATTAATTTTAAAAATGATCAAGGAGATGAAGGAAAGTACTGGGAATAAAATAAAGGAAATCAGAAAAACAATGAATGAGCAATGTGAGCATCTAAGTAAGGAGATAGAAATTTTAAAAATTAACCAAATATACTACTGGAATTGAAGAATATGATACCTGAAATGAAAACTGTCTAGTAGGGTTTCAAGAGCAGAAAAAAGAATTACTGAACTTAAATACAAAACAATTGAAATGAGAGCAGATGAGGCTGATGAGCAGAAAGAAAAAAGAGTTAGAAAAAGTGAAAATAGCCTAAGAGACCTGTGTCACACCATAAGGCATATCAATATATTCATTATGGGAATCCTAGAAGGAAAAGAAAGAACAAAAGGAACAGAAGGAATATTCAAAGAAATAATGACCCAAAACTTCCCAAACTTAGCAAAAGACGTGAATATGCACATCCAAGAAGCCCAGAAAACACCAAACAGGATAAACTTGAAGAGAAATATACCCTATTACATACTGATCAAACTGTCAAATGTAAAGAAGGAGAGAGTTATGAAACCTGCAAGAAAAAAATCAACATGTTATTTACAACTGAAGACAGTTGATTGTGTTAATTCCTCCATCGGAAACCATGGAGGTAAGAACGCAGGGGGTTAAAATATTTAAAGTGCTGAGAGAAAACATTTGCCAACCAAGAATTTTGTATCTGGTGAGACTTTCTTTCAAAAAATTGAGACATTTCCAGATAAACAAAATTTGAGGGAGTTCTTTACCACTAAACCTGTCCTATAAGCAATGCTAAAGGTAATTCTTCAGACTGAAAGGAAAGGACACTACACAGTCATTCAAAGTGGCATAAGGAAATAAAGAACTCTGGTAAAGGTAACCAAATGAATAATTATAAATGCCAGTACTATAGTATTGCATTTTTGGTATGTAACTTCAATTTTCACTTCCTACAGATGCAAAAATGCAAAAGCATAAAAAGTAATGATAAATCTATGGTTTAGGACATACAATGTATGAAGATATTTGTAACATGTATGAAAAAAATTGGGGTCTTGAGTGGTTCAGGAACATTTTATGCACATGGTATTGAAGTTAAGTTAGTATCAAATCAAATATGATTGTTATATAGTTAGGATGTTCAATTTTAACCCCCTTGTTAGCCACAAGGAAATATATGAAAAATATATGAAGAAATAAAGGAGAAGAGACACATTCTCTTTGCACAATACAAAAAATTAAATAAATATGAAAGCAGGCATTAACAGAAGAACTGTGGATAAAAAAAAGTATAAGTATTACAAAGACGAAATAGCAAAATGGCAGAAGAAACTTCTGCATTATCAGTAGTTCCTTTAAATGTAAATGGATAAACTCTCCATTCAAACAAGAAAGATGGGAACCACCTATATGTGGTTTACAAGAATTCACATTAACTTAAAAGACATAAGTATAACGAAAGAGAAAGAATGGAAAATATATCATGCAAGTAGTAACCAAAAGAGAACTGGGATAGGTATACTAATATCAGATAAAATATACGTTAAGTCAAAAACTTAACATCAGAAATGCAAAATATAATGACACAAACATTGACAGATTTGAAGGTAGACTTTCATATACCACTTTCAATAATGGATTGAATACCTAGAGGAAGAGCAATAAGGAAATAATAGACTAGAATGATACTCTAAACCAACTAAATCTAACAAACATATATGTAACATTTCACCTAGCAACAACATAATACTCATTCTTCTCAAGTGCCTATGGATCATTTTCCAGGATTGTCATATCTTGGTTTACCAAACAAGTCTTAATAAATTCAAAAATATTGGAATCCTACAAAGTGTCTTCTCCAGCTACAGTGGAATGAAGCTAGAAATCAATGAGAGAGGGAGAAATGGAAAATTTACAAATATGTGGAAATTAAATAATGTACTCAAATAGTCAATGAGTTGAAGAGTAAATCACAAATGAAATTAGAAAATATCTTTAAGTAAATGAAAATACAAAATACCAAAACTTATGGAATGCAGAAAGGCTGTGCTTAGAGGGAAATTTATAGCTTGATATGCTTACATTAATAAAGAAGAAAGATTTTAACTCAGAGACCTTCCTTCAAAACTGTAAGAAGTAGGAACAGAAGAGAAAACTAAACCCAAAGTGAGTTAAAGTATAGAAATAACAAATACTTAAGCAGATATAAATGAAATAGAGAACAAAAATAAAATAAAATCAACAAAATCAAAAGTTGTTGATATTTGAAAAGATCAATAAAATTGACAAAACTTTAGTTAAATTGATGAAGAAAATAGAGAGAAGATATGTAAATTTTTTAAAAACCTCAAAATGAAGAGGGGGACTTTACTGCTTACACCGCTGAAATAAAAAAGTCTATTAGAGGATATTATGAACAACTGTACAACAAAAATCTAGATAACATAAATGAAATGTAAAAAATCCTAGAAAGACACAAACTACCTATACTGACTCAAGAAGAAATAAATCTCAACAAACCAATAATAAGAGATTGAATCAGTAATCAAAAGCCTCCCAACATGTATTTTGTTGAGGATTTTGCATGTACATTCATTAGAAAATTGGTTTATAATTTTCTTTTCTTCATGTTATCTTTACCTGGCTTTGGTATTAGGGTGATGTTGGCTTCATAGAATGAGTTTGGTAGCATTCCCTCCTGTTCTATTTTTTTTTTTTTTAAACTTTGAGCAAGATTGCTATTATTTTTTCTTTGAATGATTTGTAGAATTCACCTGTGAAGCCATCTGGTCCTGGACTTTTCATCTTTGGGAAGTTTTGTCAACTATTTCAATTTCCTTACTGGTGATCCAACAGCACATTAAAAGAAGTATACACCATTATCAAATGGGTATTGTAAGGTATGCAAGGGTGGTTCAACACAAGAAAATCAATCAATGTAATGCATCACAATACTAAATTGAAGAAAGAAAATCACACGATATCTCAATTGATGCAGAAAAGGCATTTGACAAAATCCACATCCTTTTTTGATGAATAATTGCTGAAAGATAGAAATAGAAGGAAACTTTCCCAACATGGTAAAGTGCATATATGAAAAGCCCACAGATAGCATTGTACTCAATGGAGAAAGACTGAAAGCTTTCCTGCTGAGGTTGGTAACAAGAAAAAGACGCCCACTATTACCACTATTATTTAATATTGTGCTAGAAGTTCTAGCTAGAGCAATTAGGCTAGAAAGAGAAATAAAAGGCATTCAAATAAGAAAGGAAGAAGTAAAATTTTCATTATTTGCTAGTGACATGATCCTCTATCTAAAAAACACACAAAAAAGCTACTGAATTAATAGATGAGTTCAGCAAAGTGGTGGGATACAAGATTAACACACAAAAATCAGTAGTGTTTCTATACACTACTAATGAGTGATCTGAGGAGGAAGTCAGGAAAAATCCCATTTACAATAGAGACTAAGAGCCAAATATTTAGGAATAAACTTAACAAAGGCCATAAAAGACTTTTATTCAGAAAACTACCAAACATTGCTCAAAGAAAACAAAGAAGACCTAAATAAATGGAAGGACATTCCATGTTCATGGATTGGAAGATTAAATATCATTTAAATGTCAATTCTACACAAATTTGTCTACATACCCAATGCAATCCCAATAAAACTTCCAATGGCCCTTTTACAGAATTGAAATGGAAAATTATTAAATTTATTTAGAAGGATAAGAAGTCCTGAATGGCCAAAAATATCTTTAAAAAGAACAGAGTTAGAAGACTCTCACTGGCTTTAAACAATATTACTTAGCTGGAGTGGTGAAAACAGCATGGTACTGACATAAAATTAGATATGTTGAACAATGGAATAGAATTGAGAAAAAGATCCTCAAATTTATGGCAATGTGATTTTTGACAATGCTTTCAAGCCCACCCACCTTGGGCAGAGTAGTCTATTCAACAAATGGTGCTGGGAGAACTGAATATCCATATCCAAAAGAAAGAAAGAGGACCCCTATCTCACACCTTATACAAAAACTAAATAAAAAATTGATCAAGGACATAAATATAAAAGCTACAATCAAAAAGCACCTAGAAGAAAATGTAGGAAAACATCTTCAATATCTTGTGGTAGGTGGTGGTTTCTTAAACCTTACATCCAAGCATGAGCAACAAAAGGAAAAAAAAACCAAAAGCAAAATAAATGGGCCTTCTCAAACACTTTTGTTTTTCAAAGGACTTTGTTAAGAACATGAAAAAGCAGCTTACACAATGGGAGAAAATATTTGGAATATCTGATAATGGTTTGAGATTCATGTTATATAAAGAAATCATACAATCCCAAGATAAAAAGGCAAGCAACCTAATTTTAAAATGGGCAAAAGACATACATACACATTTTTCCAAAGAGGAAATACAAATGGCCAAAAAGCACATGAAAAAGTATTCAACATTACTAGCTAATATGGAAATGCATATCAAAACTACATTGAGACATCATTTCACTCCTTATAGAATGGTCATTATTTATAATAATAAAAAAAACAACAACAGAAAACTACAAGTGCTGGAGTGGATGTGGAGAAATAGGAACATTCTTTCACTGTTGGGAATGTAGAATGGTGCAGCCTTTGTGAAGACAGTTTGGCGATTCCTCCAGAAAGTAAATATAAATATGCTCTATGATTTAACAATCCCATTGTTAGGAATATACTCAGAAGAAATAAAAGCAAGAATGTGATCTGACATTTGCACACTGATGAATAACAGCATTATTCACAATTGCTAAAATATGGAAACAACTCAAATGTCCATCAACTGATAAGTGGATAAATAAAATATACGTACAATGGAATACTATTCCACTGTAATATGAAATGAAATTGGGATGCATATGACCACATGGATGAAACTTGAGGACATTTTGTTGAATGAAATAAGTCAGACAGAAAAGGACAAATATTGTATTTGTATGGTCTTAATAATATGAACTAAATATGATGAGAAAACTCAAGGAGGTAAACTCTACAGTATAGGTTACTAAGAAGTAGAATGCAGGTTGAGAATGGGAGCTGATGCTTAATGTGTGCAGAATTTTTTTAAAAGTTTGTTGTAAATGTGTGGAAATGAATAGAGTTGATGGTAATACATTATAGTGAGTATAATTAACAGTGCTGGTTTATAAATATGATTGTGGCTGAAAGGGATAGTCTGTGGATGTAATATTGCAATTGAAAGGAAACTATAGAATAATCTAGGGTTATATAACAGTAACTGCTGTGGTGGACAAAGATTGTGGTTAGTAGTGTAAGAATGTTCTTCTTTTACAAAGTGTTAAGATTGTGGTGATACATGGGAAAATTACAACTAATTTTACTTATGAATGATAGTTAACAGTAATATTTTTTCAGCAATGGCAAAGGTAATATTAAATAAATTCCAAGGGACCAGATGTTGTCATTGCTAAGAGTTCTTCCATTGCTAGAATAATAAGTCTATAGTAGAATAATAATAAGTCTACTTTAGTGCATTGTTCATTCCCCAATCTAGGGTTCTGGGATAGTAATGCCCACTCTGTTTCTGAGAGGGAGCTTAGATTCCATGGGGCAGATGGATGGAACTATCTTGCTTGCAGTTGCAGACACTGTCTGTTCCTTGGGATGGGCATTGTCCATCATCCTCTCCTTGTTTGTTGTCCTGGGTGAGTCCAATGAACTGGAGAGTAGGTGTTGTAACTCTGCTGAAATTCAGGGCTCAACTGGAACATGGATGGATCAAAGATTTAAGTCTCTAGGACATATTTTTATCAAGTATAGTGCTAATTATAGGCTAAAATAAAAGGGTCAGAAAATCTATAAATGAGTCTAACTGTGTTACACTGGGGAGCATAAATTCCAAAGTAGGGCCCACTGACAGGGTGCCCAATTCCAGAGCTGTCTGCCCTGCTTATGGTTTCTGGATGTCTCTAGGGCCCTCAGGAGCCCTACTATTTGAGGCACTGTTTACTATGGCAGTTAATGAGATCCTGCTGAGACTTGCATAAGCGTAACCTCTCGAATGACCTCCTGAATCATTTTGAAATCTCTTAGCAATAAAAACCCATCTGCATTTACCATTGCTTCCTTTTGGTCAAGGTCTTTTTCCAGATGCATTGCTAGTTGGCATTGGTAATAATCCCTCAGTGCCAGGGAGACTTATCCTTGGGAGTCATGTCCCACATTGCGGGGAATGTAGTGTATTCATATGTTGAGTTTGGCTTAGAATGAGACCACATTTGAGCAACACGGAAGGTTTCAGGAGGTGACTCTTAGGCAGTATATAATACTCGGCTAAGTTTCAACTTCACAAGAAAAAGTTCATAAATACAATCATCAATATCAAGTGCCTGGTGTAATGGTCTGTTTTCCTTCACTAGGCACTGCCCTTGCACTCAAGGGTTTCTTGCCTTCCTATTAGAGAATGTAGCAGAACTCCCAGGATGGAAATTTAATATTCTTTCAGTTATTGCTGAAATTCAGGGCTTAACTGGAACATGGGTGGATCAAAGATTTAAGTCTCTAGGACATAAATCCAAAGAGACAATGCCCCATGAACAACACTTGAACATATTCATATGCCTTAGAGGCATGTCCTTGGTGACACCCCATCAATGACATCAATGACAGCCCATACCAGCGATCCTCCCCTGCCACTATTGTGACTCTTCTGTGATCCAAAATTCTCCAAAAATGAAGCAAACAAAATAACAAAATAAAATTAATAAGAAAATGAAATAATTTTTAAAATAATTTTATTGATTATTTTAAATAAATTTAGAAATTGAAATAATTTTTTAGACATTGTGTCTTTCATCACTGTAAAATCTGTTGTCTTGTATGTCCAGTGACATTTTCTTCCATATATTCCCCCAGTGTCTTATTTTTTTCATTTTATCTTCAAAGTAGTTTTAGTTTACAGAAAAGTCACATAGAGAATACAGAGGATTCCCATATACCCAAATGCCATCCTCCTTTTCCTCTCTCTCCTATTAATAACATTTTACCTGCAGATGGTACATTTGTTCAATTGATGTACAAATATTGAAACATTGCTACTAACTATGGTCAATGGTTTACATTATGGTTAACATTTTGGATTGTACACTTTTATAAATTTTGACAAAATTTGAAGTGACCTGTATTTGTTACTGCAAGATCATGGTGAACAATTCTAATACCCTAAAAATGTCCTATGTTCCATCTATTCTATTTTTCCCTCCCCTTCCCCTCAGAACTCATGGTAACCACTAAGTTTCAATTTTTGAAGATTAAGATTCATAGTTACTTGTAATAATATTGAGGGCTTGATATGTTGGTCTGTTTTCTTTTACTAGGCACTGCTTATATTCTCAAGGGATTCTTGTCCCTCTAATTGAGAACATAGCAGGACTCCCCATGTTGGGAGTTTGATATTTTCTTGTTTATTGTGTGGGTCTCCATCCACTGATAAAACACACTATGACCAGTTGAACACTTATATATTCCATAGAAGCCTGGCCCCAGTGCACCTTGTCCCTTATAACCCGCCACATCCAACACCCTACACCAGTAATTCTCCCCTGTCATATTTGCCAAAAGAACATTCCCAGCATTGTAGTTTTAACGACAGATCTGCAAATCCCCAGAGTTTACCTGCTCCTTCCCCTGACCCTTCCCCCAGTTCCATGGGTTGTCCAACACAACCCCCAGCCCTACTCCCCCTCACAGACCAGCACCACTGATCCTAATCACATTACTGCACCATTGTCACACGCATCTACTGCATAACTACACCCTTGCACTTTATTGTAGATTTTGCCCATATGGGCATTGGCTCACCACCCTTTAGTCCCTTTCTGTCTCCTGTAAACCTATCTTCCAGACTCTAGCTCTGTGAATCTGCTCTATTTGCTTAGTTCATATCAGTAAGGTCATGCCAATACACTAGTAATGAATACTGAAGAGGAAATCAAGAAAAAAAAATCCATTTACAACAGCAACTAAAAGAATCAAATATTTAGGTTAGGAATAAATCTAGCCAAGATTGTAAAGGACTTGTACATAGAAAATTAGAAAACATTGCTAAAATAATTCAAAGACATAAGTAAGTGAAATGTCATTCTGTGTTCATGGATTAGAAGACTAATTGTTAATATGCAAATTCTACCTAAAATAATTTACACATTCAATGGAATCACCATCAAAATTCCAACAACATTCTTTGCAGAAATGAAAAAGCCAAGCATCAAATTTTCATGGAAGGGTGAAAGGCCATGAATAGCCAAAACCATTTTGAAAAACGGAACAAAGTTGAAAGGCTCACTCTTTCTCATGTTATAGCTTGTTACCAAGCTACAGTAATCAAAACAACATGGTACTGACACAAGGACTGACTTATAGACCAATGGGATCAAATTTTGAGTTCAGAAATCAGTCTTCACATTTATGGCGAACTGATTCTTTTTCTCATTTTGTTTTATTTTTTAAGTTAATTTTATTTTTAAAGAAGCTTTAGACTACATAAATATTACATCAAAAATGTAGAGGGATTCCCATATACCTCACTCTCTCCCCCTCCCTCATTTTTCCCCATTAACATTTTTCATTAGTGTGGTGCATTTGTTACTGTTGATGAACACATTTTGAAGCATTACTACTAAGCATGGTCTATAGTTTACATTACAGTTTACGGTTTGCAACACACAATTTTATAGGTTTTGACAAAATATATAATGGCTTGTATCCATCATTGCAATATTATGCATAACATTTCTAATGTCCCCAAAATGCCCCATGTTACACCTATTCTTCCCTCCTGTCCCCTCAGAACCTCTGGTGACCACTGCCTTTATATCAATATTACAAGTTCTTCCATTACTAGAATAATAATAAACTACATAAGTTCATAGATGCATTCCTCCTTTATGTTTGTTCATTCATCAATCGTGAGGATTTTTGGATGGTGATGCCCACTCTGTTTCTGATTGAAAGAGGGCTTAGTTCCCATGGGGTAGATGGATGGAACTCGCTTGCAGTTGTAGATACTGTCTGTTTTTTGGGATAGGAATTTTTATGGCCAACTGATTTTTGACAAGGGGATAAAGATCACCCATTTGGGAAAGAATAGTATCTTCAACAAATTGTGCTGGAAAAACTGGATCTCCATATGCAAAAGAATGAATGTGGACCCCTAACACACACCATATACAAAAATCAACTCAAAATGGATAAAAGACTTAAATATAAGAGACATAACTACAAAACTCCCAGAAGAAAACTTAGGGAAGCATCTTCTGGACACTGGGTCAGGCAATAGTTTCTTAGACTTAATAGTCAAAGCACAAGCAATGAAAGAAAAAAATAGATTAATGAGACCTCATCAAATTAAAATCTTTCATGCATCATAGAAACTTATCACGGAAGTAAAATGACAACCTAAACAATGGGAGAAAATATTTGGAACCCTCATATCCAATAAGGGTTTAATATCAAAATATAAAAAGAAATCATTCAAATCAACAACAAAAAAGACAAATAACCCATTTAAAAACTAGTTTAAAAGAGATGAATACATATTTCTCCAAAGATGATGTACAAATTGCCAAAAAGCAAATGAGAAAATGTTTGACATCATTAGTCATTATGGAAAAGTAAGGCAAAACTACAATGAGATACCATTTCACACCCACTTGAAAGGTTGCTACTAAAAATAAAAACAGAAATTTACAAGTGTTGGCAAGAGTGTGGATAAATCAGAATGCTCATTCATCACTGGTGGGAATGCAAAATGGTGCAGCCACAGTGGAAGACGGTTTGGTAGTTTCTCAGAAAGCTAAGTCTAGAATTGCCATATGACACAAGAATCACACTATGAGGTAAACATTCAAAAATATTGAAAGTAAGAACTCAGAAAGACATTTGCACATTGATGTACATAGACGCATTATTTACAGTATCCAAAAGATGAAAGCAAGCCAAGTGCCCATCAACTGATAATGGATAAATAAAATGTGGTATACACATAAAATGTAATATTATTCAGCTGTAAAAGGAACGTAATTCTGATACATGTGCCAACATGTTTGAAACTTGGAGATTTCATTTTGAGTGAAATAAGCCAGACACCAAAGAACAACTACTATATGACCTCATTAATATGAAATAATTAGAATAAACACACTCATAGAGTAAATTTCTGTTTTTATTTTTATCTATTTTATAGAGTCAGAATGTAGAACCTAGATAACCAAGAGCAATAGCAGGGATAGAGAATAAGAATCTCATGCTTAAAATGTGTAATGTTTTTATTTGGGATAATGGAAAAGTTCTGTAATGGATGGTGGTGATGGTAGCCATCATTGTGAAAGTAATTAACAGCACTGAATGACATATTTGATTGTGGTTTAAAGTGGGAATTTTAAGTTATATATATATAACTATATATATATATATATACTTATATATATAGTCAACTATAATATTAAGTTATAATATATATATATATTACTAGAATGAAAATATTTTAAAAATCCATGGAAATATACAACACAAACAACAAACCCTATGTTAAAGCCTGGGCTATAGTTAATAGTGCGATTATAAAAATGTGTTTTCATCAGTTGTCACAAATGTACCACACCAATGCAAGGTGTTACTAATAGGATAGTATATGGGAACTCTGGATTTTATGCATGATTTTTCTGTAAACCCACAACTTCTCTAATAAAAATAGACCAAAAACCAATGTAGAAAGAAGATAAAAAACAATAACACATTTAAGCCACCTCTGCTTTCACACCTCAACAATCAGTACAAAACTTCTAATTTCTTATAGTCTGTTTGTAAAATCAAAACATGGATAATAATTTAAACTTGGTTCTTAATACCATGCCACATTTCCCTCATTTGCATTTGTTAAGTCATATTTGAAAAGCATAAAACAATGCTTTTCAAACTTTAATATATACATGATCCCCTGGGATCTTGTTAAAATAGAAATTCTTATTCTAACAAGATCCCAGGTGATGTTGATGCTACTGGCTTATGAACTACATTTTGTCAAAACAGTGGGCCTTTTGATCCTGCTAAATATGCCTGATCTCCATGCCCATGAAGGTAAACCTAGGATTTGAGGAATATGAAATTTGTAACTGTTAGCCTTTGTGTATAAACACTGTATTTAATTGAGTTTGGAAAGAAATATTCTAATGTCAAAATGACTTAGATCAACTATCATTGATCTAAGTCATTTTGACATTCTCTTCTCTATTGCAGCTGACAATCAGAATGAGGAGAACATTAATGTGAAAAAGAAAGGTCAATTCTTGAGTTAATTCATTCCCTAAAATTTAAAAAAGAGTCCTTTCTGCAAAAAATGCTCTGAAAATTCTTGCCAAATCTGTTTTATAAATTGAGACTGGTGTGTCAAAGGGTGAAAGCTGCTTGATTTTTCTTTTATTTTTTGTCCTTGCTATTGTGTGTTTTCCCTGCTTGTGGTATAGAATTGAAGGTCTGGCCAGATCTTTTTCCCAGTGGTTAGTTGAGTGATAAACTGCAGCCTCTTCATTTTCGAACTGTGGTGCTGGGTTTAAGCTGCGAGACTTTGTTTTTTTCTAAGGGAATCACACGGTTTCAATCGCACATGATTCTTTGAAAATCAGTAAAGAGAAAGCTGCATTTTCTTTAATTCTGCCAGGTTGTATTAGGATAGTCCATTACGCATTGGCATTTGAGTGGGAAACCTGCATGATGAATATACCCTGTAAATGCCGTATTTCAAATCCCTCTTGGCTTAGAAGTGCTCTGGGAGCTACGTGCTTTAGTTACTGAACAGTTCTAAAATTGTTCTCTGCGATGCATTGTTGTTATTGGTACATTGTCTTTCCTAACCACCTAGTGAAATGTGATTTGTTTTATAGTAAAGATATATTTAAATGACCTTTCAGTTCCTGTAGATACAAAGAAAGCCATTTCTGAGACCAAGAATGGTCATTTAACTACCTCTGTCACCTCCTGTTTATTTTTGCTTCCTCCCTGGGGCAGAGGTCTTTTATGTATTTTCTTGACTGTTACTTTTGATTCTTGCTGACTATTTTAACCTTTATGTTGTTTTGATTTTAATTTTGATGTGATATAAATAAGTAAAAGACTTTCAAATTATCTACTTTTATTCCTCCCTAACTCTCTAGATGTTCATCTTGTCATTTTCTATTATGTTTCATCTATTTTTAAATATACAAATAAATGTGTTAACTAAAATAAGGAGTAAAAAGGGAGACAAGGAAACACATTCTGTGAAGATACTTTAATTTAAAAGACTGTGTATGTGTCCACTTCCTAAACTCTATCTACCTATATAGGGAGAGGTAGATGAGAGAGAGAGAGAGAGAAAGAGAATGTAACTTGGGCAAAAAGTAGCTGAAGAATTTGTTATCTCAATATCAAAGTATCAAAAATCAAATTCTAAATATCTTACAGTTAAAATAAAAGAATATCAAATATATCCAACAACACAACAAATGTTTGGAGTCCTTACTGTGAGGTAACAACTGCCAAAATATAAATATATGTAAGTCATCAGAAACTCTATAATATTTTTAGGTACAGAGTAATCTACTAAGTAACACAAAATAAATTGTTATTAAACATATTTATTTATCATTCTCTGTGAAATAATTTCCTTATCCTGATGCAAGAAATAATTCAATAAAAATGTTATGAATCTGGTACCAGAAGATAAGAGGGATTGATACAACTCTATAAATAAGGCTAAAATATTCTGACTTGCTCTTATACTATGTTTGTGTTCTATATTAAATATATGTATTCTCTGAATTTTTTTTAACTAGAAGAAATTGAATAGATCAACTAACTCAATGGTTCTCAAACTGTGGTCTCTAGAACAGCAGTAATAATATCATCTAGGAAATTGTTACAAATTCATATTCTCAAGCCCCAACCCATACACAATGAAGAATAAATTCTGGAGGGTGGCCCAGAAATCTGTGTTTTAATAGGCCTTACAGGTGATTTAATAAGATCATATTTTATACCTTAATTATTTCTGTACTTTTGGTTATACTGCATGATTCTAACACCACAAGGAGAAAAAAGGTTGAAGTTAATGAATAATTTCATGAAGAATAGTTAAAGAGATGATGATGATAAAACACATTGAGTGAGATTAGGATATGCCGTAAGAGGATTTTCAGAGTTATTGGGGATAATTTTTGTTTGCTTTTGCCTTGTTCTGATCATAATTTGAACCTGAATTCAGGAGGGTTTTTTGGTGTGATAGAAAGAAATTGAAGAGCATATGGAGCTCTAAATACATATACCCTATATTTAAATATTTAGATCATTTCCAATTTTTCATTATTATGCTTGATTCTGTGATGACAAACATTCTTGTGTTATATGAATAAAATCTTTGAGTATTTTATCTCTGATAATATTCTTAATATAATATCTAAGAAGTTAAACTAATCAAGTGTTTTTGAATTTTGCTATATGCTACAAAATGATTTTCACACTTCTCCAGAAGTGTATAAAATTTATGACCAAGGAATTGTATATAAAACTGTTTGTTTTCTTTCATCTTTAACAAATGTATAGAGTAAATAATGGTATTTATTTTTCTGTTTCATTAATTATGTCATTACTGGTGTGGCTTAATATTTCAAAAGAATTAGTGGCATTTGTATTTCCTATTTGACTTCTTTGCTCATATATTTTTCATTGATAAACAAAAATCTCTTTTAAATATAAAGAAAAGAAATTCTTTGAAATGTCAGTTTTAAATGCTTATTTTCAGTATTCTTGATAGAATTGTTTAAAAGGACAGTATAACTTTACTTTAATTTTTCCTTATTTAACTTTTAAAAATCTGTGTTCTTCTTCCACCACTAATGAAACCTGCTCTTGCTAAAAATATCTTCATGGCTAAAGTACATTTCAGTCCTCCAATGGTAAATCTCTGCAGTACTTGTTGTCCCTGACCTACATTTTAAAACTCTGCTCCTTTTACTTTCTTGGTTCTACTTCTCTCTTTTAGTCTAAGCCTTTTATTTCTTCCTTGGATTTTCTTTCTTTGAACTCTACTTAAAAGAAGGGTTCCTCTGAGTTCCTTTCTTAGTTCTACTCATTTAAAGAGTGAGGTCCCTGTGAAGGTGGGAAGGTATTGGATTCACAAGAATAGGAAGAATTTTCCTCTGTCTTAAATCTATAACTCTACTAGCCCCTCCTCACTTAACAGATGACTCATCATCCTATTCCACAAAGAAAATAGAAGCTATAAGACCCTCAGCATTTAAGCATACAAATTTGCCTGTGTACTTACAAATTTTCTTTTCCTCCTCTCATTATAAAAGAAAAAATTGACATCTTGCCTTGGTCAAGAAATTACCTAGGCTGCTGAGAATTACTTAAAACAAAATAAACAAAAAAAATAGAAACAAAGCAACAAACAACAAAAAAATTCCACCAAGCAACAGCTGCTACTACTACTATAAATTCACATTTAGCACAACCTTAACTGGGTCCCATAAACATAGCAATTCTGATTTTTTTCTGCAATTTAATGAGCTCATTCACTCTCCCTCTCTCTTTCTCTCTCTCTCTCTCTCTCTTCCTATTTCTCTCCCTTTCCCTCTCTCCCTCTCTTTGCACTCTCTTGCTCCCTTTCACAATGACTATTTCATAACCTCTATACTCAGGACCCAGAATGCATGAACTCTTCATGTTCTGATTCCAAGGCCAAAATATGGCATATGATACCAGAGCATAAGTCAAGGCAGTAGCTGGAGGGCAAGGTAGAGGCACAAGGAAGTGATTATTTTATTTTAAGATAGACTATACTTACACATTTGAATGCTGATGAGGAGAATTTTTTTTTTTTTTTTGCAATTAAGTTATATTCTAGGCTTCAGTTTCATTATTTGTAAAATTGAGATAATTTTTTAAAAATACCTCCCAGAGTTGTGGTGAAAATAAAATATAACGTTTTCATGCAATGCCTGAAAAATAGTAAGAATTTAATTTTTTAAATATTAGCTATATTTTTTTAAAATGTCCCTAGTCCTTTAAAAGGCAATAGATCCAAATTGATTTTACCAATACAATTACTTCCTCAATTCCCATGCACTTTTCAACTCACCTGAAAACTGGAAATAGTCTGAAAATTTGACTGGGCATTTTTCAGTTCAGTACTCAGCTAAATTAAGTTCAGCACTCAGTTAAATTGACTGGACAATTAAAAAATCTGTAGGGGAAAAAATAATTTGTAAAATTTTGTTCAAATTTCAAATTATTTCTGTCTGGAGATACTGATAATCCCAGAGGTTAGTATTTATTGCTCCATTCTATGTTAGTCAGTTTGAATCTAACCCAACAATCCTAGCAATTTTTTGCTAAATTGCCTACATATATGTACTTCTCAAATGCTCTTGTGGACCAAGCATAACATCATACTTGTAACTAATGAGTAGAATAAAATTTTTTTCAGAAAGGTTCATTTTATTTTTACATAAGAGTCTGATTATAATTTTCCTGAGCAATGGGCTCACTGCCCAATGCGCACAGAATTTAATGCTGTGACACCAAGATTTTGAGGAAAGAAAGCTTTATTGCAAAGCTGACCAGCAAGGAGACAGGAGGCAAGCTCAAATTTATCACCCCTATCTGAGAATTAAGAGAGTTTTATGGGATGGGAACAAAGGGTGGTGGTGACAGTGATGAGGAGTCAGGTTGGCATATTCCAATTGGTTGTTTATAAGACTGTATATGGTAGAAATATGCTAACAGGCCACATCTTATCTTCCTTTTGAGGGACCTCTAGCATTTTAGTTGCTTCTGACTAATTTCATCCCTGCAAGGCTCCAAGGAAGGGGATTTTTGTTCCTGGTGTCTCAAAGATCTTCAAAAGGACAAGAGTCTGTTTTTTCTGCATGCTCATATTATATGGCTTGTAGCTAAACAAGCTCAGTAAAAAAAAAAAAAAGGTTATAGGAAAAGAAGTTATCTCACAAACCAGGTTTTCCTGCCCATGGTTTCAATACCTTTTCGAAAACTAGTGCTTGATTCACTGCAATTTAGCATTTAACTCCAATTTCACAATTATTGTAAAGGAAGAATATTCATCTCTGACTGTCAATTTAGAAATGTCAGGATCATACATGTTAAATAAATGGCACAATATATGCAGCTACTGACTGTTTAACTTTCATATAGAACATTGAAATTTTGCTCTATACTCATGCTTCTCAAATCAGGCCAAATGGTTAAGTGCTAGAATTCTATAAAATCCAGAATAAATTAAGATGTCAAGGCTTCTCAATATTAATAATTTTACTGAATCATTTAAGGGTAACTAAATAATATTTTAAGTAACTTAAAATATTACTTTTATGCTAGAATATATTTTGGTAGTATCAAAATTACATGAAATTTTATGGTCACTCAGGAAAGTTTAAAGAAATTCAAATACTTGAATAAATTTGTTTTGAGCTGAACCCCCAAACATTCAGGGTCTGCTATTGGGATAGATTGGTGCAAAAATATTGACAAGCACTGTTTGAGCTAAGAATCTCATCCAATACATAGGACAAACAACATAAGATTTCAATACACATGGGATAAAATTGTAGAATTTGGTGGCATAGGTTATTTTAATTCCAAGCTATAAGTTATACATCATGTCAGAATCACAGTATACAGAACTGACATTCTTACTGGATTTCTGCAAATGTTATAGTTCTGTTGAACTATACCATATAGCTACTAATTAAGTAAACTTTGTCAAATGAATAGAACAGTTTTTATAGCTATAAAAAGCATGATAAAAAGGTGAAGCATATCTATTCTGATGCATGTTAAAATGGAATTTATTGGGTTCCAAAACATATATTCAGATCTTGTAAACCTTGGGTGGAACTCAGGAATCTGCATTTTAAACAGACAACCTAGATGATTCTAAAGCAAGTGGCCAATCACATCTTGAGAAACTATGAAAAGTGTAGCATTAGTACTTACTAGAACATCACCTCAGAATGCTCTGAAAAAGATGAATGCTTTGCATTACATTATAGAATTAAAAAGCCCATGTCATCAAAGCTTAAGCCCACAGGTGTTGTGAGTTATTTTTCACACACATTTGAAAAATAATCTATTAGTACTAGAAATGTTTATATATATATTTTTTTAAATTCCACTGGTACATTTTATGTGAAGATTTTCTGTTTCATTATCTCCTTGGATAGCTATCACATGATTATTTTTTGCTGTCTTCTCTGAGTTAAGGATATTTTGCATCCAAAAATTAAAAGGTTTTCCTCACTCTCATTCTATGGCATAATCTAGAATATTTTACCTTATTTAAAAATCCTTTCTCTAAAACAATTAGCTTGAAAACTCTTTAGTCTGAATCTGATATCAAATATAAGGAGCCTAACACTCATACAGTTTTAATTACTATTTAATATTATGCATTCAAATCTAATTATAGCACTAGAATTAGGGCTCTAATGAAGAAAAGATCTCCTAGCTAATTAGAAATTTAGTTGGTCTGTATTAAAACTGACAGATTTGTAGTCCTGACTACCTTGATAAAGTACAGGATATTAAAAACCGCCTTAAAGGCAATTAATTGTAGTAACAATAGTAATTATATTTGTACATTAGACATACATAACACCACATGTTTTTCAAAGGGGTCACAGTTTAGGCTCACACTTTCTTTTATTTTATCTCCAGCTGGGGTTTATGCCTTGAGGGAAACTTCTCTCTTCATTCCTTAAGTTATCTTCAGAAGATAAATCTTACAAATGCCATTGCTGTACAGCACCAATGGTATATTTTAAACTTAAATACTTCCTATTACTTTACATTTCCTTATTTGTGATCTGAGTAAATAGAACAGATGTTCAACTCCATCTACAAAATGAGTCCATACATTTGAAACAAATTATTATTACCATTTAATTGTGTAATGTTAACACTTGTACATAATCTTAAATTGCTGAAATTTAACAACAAATAAAATTCAGTTGTGCTTTTGGAAGCACATAAGATTTTGGGATACATATTTTAATCTGTTGAATATTGACAGTTGTATAAGAATTGAATCTAAGAAACAGCACTCCTCCAGCAGCACAAAATTTCCTGTTTTCGTCCACACTTCAAATTGTTTCTTTAAACAATTGCCCACTGCTCAGCACACCATTATTTTCCTGAAGAAAAAAAAAAAAACAAAAAAAAAACCTGGCAAATCCAAATGACCCTTTTTCTTCAAATGATTCCTACCGTTTTCATAGAGATATAATCTCACTCCACAGTTACTTATGTATATGTTATATACACATTGCATGTTGTCCTTGCTGGCATCATCTTTAATTTAAATATGTTTTTACATCTCTCTTCCCAGAGTACTTATATTACTCCTTGAGGGCAAGTTTACTTGCCCAAATCCATTAGAGTACTGCCTGGGCCATAGTAAATTTCCAATAAACCTTGCCAAGATAAGCTTTAAATCAATTGCCATCTGCCATCAATTTATGTTTTTCTTTCTTTTTCCCCACTCTTATAAGGATACGTTTTCCTGTCCAGAATTTTCAACCCTACGTAAGTGCTAGTTCTCAATTTATTTTTACCTTCCTTGTATTGCACTTTAGTGGTTATAAAAACCTTGTTTGCCCTGTTTGAACTTCCATATCACTTTGAAAACCATTCTTCTTGGTCTTCCTTCCTAAGAGAGGCTATAAATACAATTTATATTAATACAATATTAATGCATCACCATTTCCAACAATCTTGAATGCTAATTTTATTATTATTATTATTACAATTATTATTACTATAATTATTATCATCATCAAATAGTTTACTCTGACGGGGGAGAAAACCAAGATATGAAGAGATTGAGATTAACCACATAAAAGTAGAGTAGGTCTAAAACTAGGTATTTCTTTCTTGTTTGAATTTTAGTTCAGGTAAGTTTTGGCACATCTATTTGCATTTTCATTAATATTCTGTATTTCTAGTTAAGATGTTAAAATGGTACTTTGGTTATTCATGAAGTATCTCTATACTGTGCTATATCTTTTTATTTTAATGCATTTGTATTGTCAACTTTCATAATTCTTTGATGGGTCATTGTAGCAGTGGAAAGGAAAATAGCCTGTAGTTCTGCAACAGTTTGCAACAGAATAAATAAGCATGTGTTTAACCCTAGTCGTAGCAAAATTCTCATCTTTAGCCAGTTATTTTACTTTTATGCTGCCCTTTTTCTGATTTCCTTTGAGTGTTTTCTTTCTGAAAAAAAATTTCTCCTCTCCAGTAGGATGGAAGTGTTGTAATAAGTTCAGAAATGTGTGAACCCTCCTACCTCACACGACCTTTGAATAGCACTCTAATGGTAACTATAAACTTATCCATCCTTATCCAGTATTATAATTATAGATTTTTAAAAGTTCTCAGGGCTTTGCTTTGTTTAGATACAGGTTTTTTCACAGAAATGCGTGTGTGTGTGTGTGTGTGTTTATATAGAGATATAGTTATAGATACAGAAAAATTCTGCATCTGATATTTTAGAGTTATACTGATTCCATTAATAGCCTTGCTCTAAGGATCCATTTATTTTACAATGATATTATTGTCTTCTATATATTAAGCTCTATGATATGAATTGAGACTATCATGATACAGTTATTTAATAACTGGTTTCATGAAAGTGAGAGAAATATACATTAAAAAAACCACAGAAATAAAGTATGCATTTGGAAATTATTAAATGTGCTTGTTAGAAAAATTCAAGAATCGTATGATGGAGAATAAGAGGGCAACTTATTTAGATTAAGAGGCTTCTTTGAACAAGTGACATTGAATTTGACACCTGAGAAATATTACCCAATTGAATAGTAGATAGAAGAATGTTTCAAACAATGAATACAGTCTTCTTGAAGGCCTTAACATAGGGGAAAACTTGGCATATTACAGGAGTGGTGAGAATTGTGTGCCTGCAATATATTTGGGGGAAAAGGGGTAGGATTGTCGGGACATGGCATTTAATAGACAGGCTGGACCCAGCAGTACTTTGTAGGCCAAGATTAGAATTTGGGTTTTTCATCTTAAGTGCAATGGGAAGGTATTGGAAAGTTTTGAATTGGAGAATAGCATGATTTATGCTTTAAGAAAATCTCAACAGAATGCAATGATCAATTTAATAAAGTGAATGAGGGAAGTGAAAGTAAAGAAATAACTGTTTTTATAGACGTATGGAACAAGAGACACATGGACTTGGCAATTGAATAATACTTGTTGAAGACAAATTTTATTTTGGTTTTAGATATTACTTCAGGTTCCCTTCAGTTTGAGAGAAATTTCTAATTATCTAAATGAAAAGAACTAATAATAATCATAGCAGTAGGGGGGCCAAAAGGAAAATCATTTATACAGGTATACTTCATGCCACTCTGGGAAAACATTGCATAGTAATAATTTGCAGAAAGGAATTTGGCTATATATATTTTTACTGACTTACATTCCTCTTCTTTCCCAGAATTTTCTGGAAGTTAAAATTGAAGCCGAATCTTGAAGACTCCTTGATATGAGACTTACATTGAAATTAAATTTGTCACTCTGCTACAGATGCAGATATCCACAAACATTTGACTCAAAAAAAGTAGAAACTATTACATAATTTAATTGGTCAGGGTTTTAAAAACATGAAATATTTTGGGAACTATAAATTACCTTCACTGGTTATTTCCTCACATACATGTTTATATCACAACTAGTTTAAGTTGCTCTTTTTTTCCATTTCAATTGCTTCATCATCTTCCCTTTGCTTTTACTACCAACTCTATTGAAAAAAATGCCCCAAACTCACAACTTAATAAGTTTCTTCCTTATTAATCCCTGCAAAAGTATCAGCACATCACTAATCACCTCTTAACTGACAAATACAACAGCCTTTAATATGTTCAAAAACCACTTTGCATTTCTATAACATCAGATAGCACCTATATACTTTAAACTTTCCTCTTTTGATATATACTAAACTTTATACTCATCTTACTCTATTTTTTCTCCACAATTTCCTTTAATTCAGCATCCAATTAAGTAGTTTCCTGGTCTTTTCCACTTGTCATAAGTACTTCCACATTAACAGTTCCATCCATTTGATAGATTCAAATTTCATCTTTATTTTAATGAATCCTGTATTTAAATCTATAAATAAATTTACCGGCCTGCTTCTCATTCACCAAAATGTATCCAAACCCGGATTCAGTGTCTTTCCCTTGTTCCTTATTATAGCTAAAGACCAAACTAAGCTTTCAATGTCTTGGGCTCCTTTACCTTCAAACCCACATTTTAAATAAGCTCTCATGACCCAATTATTCTTTATGAATTGTATCTGTTTCCTCTTCTCCATCACCACTGGAACTACCTAAATGGATTCCCTAACTGATCACCTTTTCCACCATCTCTCTCCTTTTGATTCCATCATTTACAGAACTTTCATATGTTTTTTTTCCCTAATTATTTGTGGCTTGGTAGCATCCCCTTCCTCAAGGACCTGCTTAGAAAAGTACATATACCCTTCATATAAACTTCAAAGCAATTTTGGTCCAAATAGAAACTATTTTCCTAGCTTCATCTGCCAGTACATTTTCACACATCCTGTTGTTAACTGCCATGAGTACTTTCATTTCTAGAATATAGTCTGCATCTCTCTGGTTCCTGACTTAAGTCAGGTTCCTAATAAGCAGAGCCCAAGACCGAGATTCTTGTAGAAGTGATTTATTGAGTAATCTTCTCAAGTGAAGAAAACAATCAAAATACATGGTTCCTTCCTTGTCTTTAGAATGGATATTATTTTTATATGTATAGAGCACTTATTTTCTTTAATCTTCTTTTATATGTGATGAGGTTCTTGACCACGAAAAAGTTTTTGTTCATTATTTTAATACTCATTCTATCATGGCTACTAACCAAAAGCTTTATACATAGTCAGAATTTTAAAATGTTTATTGATTTGGATTGTCAATAAAAGTGACTATTTCACCAGAAATCTTAATAGTATTAATCTTTTTGTTTCAGAACACTCATTTTAATATTAATATTACCACCTTTTAGCAATAGACACTTATGGAGAAAAAGGCATATTTCACATTTCAAAAGTCATCATTTGTTTTCCTCACTGAAATTCTATTTAGTATTGTACCAAGATTAATTATAGTAGCAAATTCTTTTTTTTCTATAGCAAAACTGAAAACTATTAGAAATACTACACATAGAACTAGAAAGAGTCTCAGAGGGTCACCTTAGTCCAAGTACTAAACCAAACTGAAGATTTCTCTCAAATCATTTAGGAAAGTAACTTTACATATGTTCCATTTATTTTTCTAAAGAACAAGTCAGCTTTCCAGTACTTCATAGCCTTTATAGGCTTCTTTTTGCTCACACAGAAATATAATGGATCTTTTGCTTTTGCTTTCTGGACCTCTTTGACACACCCTGAGTTCCTTCTGACCTGCTTTATGATTGAAAGCAAACATCTATTTTCATGTATCTTTCTCAAATGTCTTTATTTTTATCTTATGTTAACTTTCTCTTGCCCCCTGATTTAAGAAAAGGTAACTTTATGTGCATTATTTAAATTGTTTTACTAATTTTTTTATTTTGAGATCACTGTACATTCGCATGAATTTGCAAGAGATAATACAGAAAGATTCCATGCTCCCTTTACCATTTTCCTCCAATGGTAACATCTTGAAAATGAGAGTACACTATCTTAACTAGGATATTGACATTGACATTCAAGACAGGACAAAATATACCACACAGATACCTCATGTTGCCCTTTTATATCCACACCCACCTCCCTCATGCCTCAGTTCCAGGAATCCACTAATCTGTTCCCCATTTCTTTAAATTTGTCATTTTAAGAATGCTACATAAACAGAATAATACAATATACAGAATTTTGGATTAGCTTTTTCCACTCAGAATTATTCTTTGCAGTTTCATCTAGGTTCTAGCTTTTATCAATAATTTGTCTTTTATCACTGAGTAGTATCCCATGGTCCAAATGTACCACAGTTTGTTTAACTATTCACCCAAAAGGACATTTGGGTTGTTTCCAATTTTGGACTATTATAAATAAAGCTGCTATAAACATTCATGTAAAGGTTTGTGTGAACACTGGTGCTTATTTCTCAGAGATAAATGGTCAGAAGTACAATTTCTGGATTGTATTTCATACATGTTCAGTTTTTAAAGAAACCACCACACTGTTTCCCAGAGAGCCTATAGCATTTTACTTTCCACCAGCAATGTATGAGTGATAAAGCTTCTCTGCATCCTCACTAGTATTTGGTGGTGTCAATTTTTTTATTATTATTTTAGGCATTCTGATGGATGTGTAGCAATAGCTCATTGTGATTTAGTATGCATTTACCTAATGGCTAATAATGTTGAATATTTTCTTGTGTGTTTATTTGACATCAGTATATCCTCTTCCTAGAAATGTTTCTTTGTAACTTTTGCCCATTTTCTAATGGAATTGTTTGGCCTTATACTCTTGAGTTTTGAGATTTTTAAAATTTATTTTAGATATTAGTCTTTTATCAGATATGTGATTTGCAAATATTTCCTCTAAGTCTGTAGTTTGTCTTTTCTTCCTCTTTAACATGGTTTTATTTTTGCAGAGAAAAGTTTTAAATTTTGATGAAGTCTGATTTACCAAATTTTCCTTTTATGGAGCATGCTTTTGATGTCAAGTCTAAGAAACCTTTGCCTAGCCCTAAATACTGAAGACCAATTGCTTGTGTCAGGGTCAGTCCCACTTTATGTCAGAGATGAGAGACCCCATGCTGCAGGAGTGATGGGTTTTTATACTTCCTGGGGAGGTCGGGGCTGCCACTGAGCAAAAAACATGTATCAAGAAACGTTTTTGCAGCATTCCCTCCATGATAAGCAGCTGCGGTTTCTTGCTCTCAGTTTCAGATTTAAGGTATGGTCAGGCTTTTCCATTTCTGTTAAGCTTGTTTTTCACAGTTAGACCTAACTTCTTCACCAGGATGCAAAATAGAAACATATTGAAATATCTGCATACAAACAAGCAACTGGGGGAAAGGAGGGGACTAGGCAGGAGCTGGGAGATGGCCAGAGAGCATGTCTGTGACTTCACTAGCAGCTATAATAAGACATGAAATAAGTGATTCTTCCTACTTTATTCTTCTTTTACAAAACTGTTTTTGCCAATCTAGATCCTTGAAATTCCATATAAATTTTAAAATGGTCTTGTCTTTATCTACAAGAAACCTTGTGGGGCGGGGGGAATACACCAAATGTAAGATATGGACTGTAGTTAGTAGTAATATTTTGATGATGCTCTTGCATAGTGTGTAACAAATGTGTCACAACAATGTGAGGTGTTGGTGGAGGGGTGATGTATCAGACCCCTGTATGATGTTATGCATGTTTATTTTGTAAGTTGACAACTTTTACTATACACTTATTGTTTACATATGTTCATTTATGAATGATATACTTCAATAAAAATATATATTTTTAAAAAGACATTTTGATAGAAATTGCATTAACCCTGTATATCAATTTGATACATTTTTTATATGGGCTCTTTCAGTTCATGGACAGCATATTTCCCAATTTATTTAGATCTTTTTAAAATTTCTTTCTTCATCATTGTGTAGTTTCCAGCATATAAATCCTGTACAAGTTTTGTTAGATTTTCACATAAATATTTCATCTTTGAGCAATTTTAAATGACACTGTATACCTAATTTTGGTTAATTTTTAGTATATAGAAATGCAATTGATATTTGTATACTGAGCTCCCAGCCTGCAACCTTGCTTAACTCACTTATAAGCTATGGAATGTGGGGGTTTTTTGTATATTGCTTGGCGTTTTCTACGTGGACTACTATGTCATCTGCAAATAGGGGAAATTTCATTTCTTGCTTTTCAAAGTATATGCCTTTGTTTCCTCTTCTTGCTTTATTGGCTAGAAATTCCAGCTGTATGTTGAAAAGAATGGTGAGAGTAGACATCCTTTCCTTGTTTTCAATCTCAGAGGGAAAGCATCCAGTCTTTCACCATTAAGTAAAAATTTACTTGTATGCTATTTTAGATACTGTGGTAGTTTGAAGCTGTAGTACCCCAGAAAAATATGCTCTTAAATTTACTCCATTCCTGTGGAAATGGACCTATTTTAAGTAGGGCATTTGATATGGCTACTTCAGTTGAGGTGTGACCCACCTCAGTCAGGATGGGTCTAAATCTTATTATTAAAACTCATTATATACAGAATGAATAAAAAGAGAGAAAAAGCCATGGAAGCAAGAAACTGAAAGGAACAAAACCCAGAAGAGAAGGGAGAGACCAGCAGGAGCCACCATATGCCTTGCAATGTGGCAGAGGAGCCAAGGATCACTGGCAGCCAGTCTTTGGAATGAAAGAATAACCTTGATGATGACTTTTTTTGGACTCTGTGAGCAAATAAATCCCCATTGTTTAAGCCAAACCATTCCATGATATTTATTGGAGCAACCTAGAAAACTAAAAAGATGCTCTTTATCATTCTGAAAAAGTTCCTCTCTAGTCCGGTTTTCTAGGTGTTTGTATCCTGGTAGTTGTTGAAGTTTATCAAATGCTTTTCCTGTATCAATTGATATGATCATGTAAATTTTCTTCTTTTGCCTATTAATAAAGAGGAATACCTTGGTTTTCAAATATTGAAGCATCCTTTCATCTCTGGAATAAATCCCATTTGTTCATGGTATATAGTTCTTTATTTATGTTGCTGAATTGTATTTGCTAATATACTTAAGAATTTTTGCATTTATATTCATAAGAGCTATTGGTTGGTAGTTTTATTTTACTGGCTTTACTTTGTCTAGCTTCATAAAATGAATTAGGAAACATTCCCTTCCCTTCTATGTTCTGGAAGAGACTGTATGGATTTGGTGCTGTTTTTCATTTGTTTGTTTTTAATGTTTGGGAAAATTCTCCAATGCAGCCCTCTGGACCTGGAGATTTCTTTTTCAGAGATTTTAGATTACACATTCCATGTCCTTAATAGAAAAAACTATTCCAGTTTTTGTTTTATATCAGATGAGTGGTGATAGTTTGTGTTTTTCAGTGGAATGTTTCATTACATCTAAGTTACCAAATATACCTATGTAGAGTGATTTTTAATATTCCTTTATTATCCTTTCTGTGTCTGCAGGATCTGTACTCATATTTCTGTTTCATCCCTGGTATTGTTAATATGTATCTTTTTGTTCTTTACATGTCTTGATATAGGTTTCTCATTTTTTAATGGCTTTTTAAAAACTTTTTATTTTAGTATTATATATACAACTTAAAATTTCCCATTTTAACCACTTTCAAGTAGTATTAATCACATTCATAATATTGTGGACCATTACCAATATCTATTACCCCAACTTTTTCATCACCTCAAACAGACACTCTGCACCCATTAAGCAATAATTGCCTCTTGCCCTTTCCATTCCTGATTCCTGGAATCTATAATCCACTATCTGTCGCTGTGAAATTTTCTTCTTTTAGGTATTTCACATAAGCAAGATCATGCAATGTTTGTCTTTTTATGTCTGGCTTATTTCACTTAACATAATGTCTTCAACTTTCATCCATGTTGTAGTATATATCAGTGGAATGTAGGTTGTGACAGTGTATCAACTTCTTCACTTTTTATGTCTGAATAATGTGTGTATATACCAAATTTTGTTGATCTATTAATCTGTTGATGGACACTTGGGTTACTTTCACTTTTGGGCTATTTTTGCCAATAATTCTGCTGTAAACATTGGTCTATAAATATCTGTTTGAATCCCTACTTTCATATCTTTTGGGTATACACCAAGAAGTGGGATTGCCAGGTCATGTGGTAATTCTATTTTTAACTTTCTGAGGAACTAACAAACTGACTTGCACAGTGGCTATACCATTTTACAATGCCACTAGCAATCTATAGCGGGTACTATTTCATCACATCTTCATCAGCACTTATTATTTTCTGGTTTTTGTCTTTTACTAATAGCCACTTTAGTGGGTGTGAAATATTTCATTGTGATTTGGGCTTGCATTTCCCTAATGACCAATGATCTCAAGCATCTTTGTTTGTGCTGTTGG
>JAQZBX010007339.1:6169-44526 GCA_029593785.1 Cabassous unicinctus | reverse complement strand
TTTAAAGATATTAGCCTTGAATATTATAATTCTACTTCCAGAACTCAATCTTAAGGAAATAATTCTAAATGTAGTCAAAGATTTAGTTATACAGGTGCTCATCATCCAGTTATTTATAATTGGAAAAAATTGGGAGAAACTTAAATGTTCAAAATAGGGCACTAGTTAGGGGTAAGTCATAGTATATTGAAATGATGAAAAACTGTGTTAACAAAGAGTTTGAAATAAAAACTTAGAAATTGCTTATTTTATAAGATGATTAGTAGAGAAAGTGAGATACAAATTTTTATGGTATGATTTCAACTCTGTAAACAAAAAATGAGTAGAAAAATATTGAAAAGAAATATACCAAAACAAATTTTGGAAGATGGGATGCATTCTTGCTCATATTTTTCTGATTTTTCATCAATAAGTTTTCATTATTAGCATAATAAAAATAATATTCAAATATTTTTAAAAGCCCAGACAAAAATATTAACAATAAAATGTTATATATTTTCTTCTTTATATTTTCCAAATTTCAAACATTTCCAGATTTCCTATAATGAGTTCTACTATTTATGTAATCAAAGAAGAAAAACTGTGGTGCAGAAGACCTTATTAGCAGGGGTAACATGGGATCCCAACACACATCCCAACTCCCCACACCCAAGGTGGCACTGATGAGACCGTGTGTGGACAGGCTCAAGGGTCTGCCAAAGCAGGTCAAGCAGAAGGTGCTCTGCTGTGCTTGTCATTAAATTTAGACAACAGGTGGCAGGAAGGAAGAAGGAAGGATAAGGACCCAAGGGGGTGGCTGCTAAGGAAGTCTCAGGAACCTAAATCTGGGCTGTGCTGTTGAGTGGAAACATCACTTCTAAACATCTCTGCCAGCTGTTGCTACATTATTTTCCCTGAGACTGGAGGTGAAGTTTCACTTCATCTCTTCATGTATGCCCAGCCTGTACACCACTAGCAGGAGTCCACTGAGACCAGAGCAGGTGACTCCACTGGAGATTTGGGGGTGTGCTCTGCTGTATCCTTCTACTGTTCTAAAGGCTGGCAGACCCCAGCTGCAGGGAAGTCAGATCCCAAGGGCCTATGTTACAAGCAACCTGGCAAATCCCAGAGAACTCCTAGGAGCTCGTCTTCCCTTCATCTCAACCATCTAGCATCCAGGTTTAGTGGGGACTCTGGTGTGAGAACCACATTTGTCTTCCAGCTCCTCCACTAACTAGGTGGGGGAACTTGAAGAAGCTGCTTGAGCTGTGCCTCAGTATCCCCATCTAACATCAAGCATAGACCCTAGCATACAGGAGTTGCTTGATAAATGGTGTTGAATGAATGACAAGAACTAAGACAGGGTGGCTCTCATCAAGCAGTCCCCTGGGAAGGCTCTGGCTCACAGAAGCTCTTCTCTTTGGGAAAAGACACACAGTATATTGTTCCCTGCCCCCACCATTCCCATATCCTACTTACCTAAGAGAGTCTCAACTGTCCATGCAGGCATTTTTCTGGCTTTCCTCTTGATGGGCAGGCACAAATCTACAACAGAGAAAAAGTAAATCACATCACAGTCCAGGCCACATTCAGACGTTAATGAATCTGTCTCCAGTATCATCCAGCAGAATTCTGTTCAACATCTGTGCAAATGCATGTTTCCGGACTAGGCAGTAAGCTATGCTGTAAACACAGACATAAAAGACCCCATCCTTGACCTTGCCAAGCTCACTGTTCAGCCAATGGGGAGAACTGATTATGGTTCAAAGTAATACGTGTAAAATAAAGGTCTGTGCTAGGCACTCTCTGAGGGACTCAGATTAGGAGAAGAGTGACAGGGAAGGTGAAGAAAGATTCCACCTTTACACTAATACTGAAGGATGAGTAAAGATTTGCCTGACAAATAGGTGCTCACAATTGAAGGAGACCTGAAAGGAAGGAGCAGGCGCCCAGGCTTCATGGGCAGGGGTGAGTCTGCCGTGCACGAGAAATGGGACAATGTGCCTGTTCCTGGGATAGCGTGGAAGAGGTTTGGGGTCAGGGAGTGAAGTTGCTAGAAAGAAGGGGAGAGTCAGCAAGTTTCAGTGGGGGAAGAGGAGAGGCTCAAGCCCTCTGTCAGGGGACCAGGCCCTGGAGTTACTGAGCTCATGATGCCCTTCTCATGATGCGAGGATGCTGTTGGGAAACCGCTGGAGGGGCTGAGGTTAGCCTCTGCATTGTCATGGGGTTAAACACAAGCCTGTAGTGTGTGGAGCAGAGGGAATTTGGGGGCAAATAAGCCCTGGGACTCTTAAGAAATCACAGAAGGAGCTTTGGTGTCACAGGCTGAGGGATAGTCAGGAACTAAGGTCCTCCCCATCAGGAACTAAGACGGGGAAGGGTGCTTAGGGGCAGGGTTGGGAGGAGGACAGCAGATTTCTCACCATTTGTTGATAGGGTAGTGGGAGTCAACATGTGAAAAATGAACCACTGCTCTCCATTTGTCTCATATGCTTCCTCTAGCATATTTTCATCTTGGTTTTAACCATTATGTTATTGTAATACTTAAAAAACTGTGGACATTTTATACCAAAAGCACAAGCAACAAAAGAAAAAATAATTAAATAAACTTGACTTCATCAATTAAAATCTTTTGTATATCTAAGGACATTACCAAGAAAGTGAAAAGACAACCAACAGAATGGGAAAAGATATTTGAAAACCATATGTCTGACAAGGGTTTAATATCTAGAATATATAAAGAACACTTATAACTCAACAACAAAAAGACAACCCAATTTAAAAATGGGCAAAGGACTTGAACAGACATTTCCCCAAAGATATACAATAGCCAAAGAACACATGTAAAGATGTTCAGGATCATTAGCCATTAGCCATTAAGGAAATGCAAATCAAAATCACAAATGAGGGAGACGGATGTGGCTCAAATGGTTGGGCATCCATCTCCCATATGGAGGCACCTGGGTTTGATCCCCGGGACCTCCCGGTAAATAAAATAAAAAAATTTAAAAAATCACAAATGAGATGGAATTAATAATTAGATTATAGGTCACCAGAAAATAGGATGACAGTAGAGAATAGAAAGCTGATAGTTAATCTGTGCAGAATTGTTTAAAAGGTTGTTTGTAAATCTTTGGAAATGAATGGAAATGGTGAGAGCACATCATGGTGTTTGTGACTAGCAGAGCTACTATATGGGTATGACAGTGATTGAAAGGGAAGTCTAAGGTCATGTATATTACTAGAAGGAAAGTTTAAAAATGTAACATGGGACTGTATAACATAGGGAAACCTCATGTAAAATACGAATATGGGTGATATTGCATATAAAAGACTGTTTTACAAAATATAAATACAAATAAACAGAATAGCAGCTACACACGACAGAAAGGATAGAGAGATTGAGAGGTGATGAGTGTTGTTTGGTTGGTTGATTGGTTTTTGTTTTTTAGTATTATTATTATTATTACTGGAATAATGAAACTGCTTTAAAAATGATTGAAGTGATAAATGCACAACTATGTGATTATATCAAATACCATCGATTGCACACTTTGGATGGATTTATGCTTTATTAATATGTATCAGTAAAATTGATTTGTAAAAAAAAAATCACAGTGAGATACCATCACCCACCTACTAAAATGGCTATTATTAAAAAATCCAGAAAATAATAAAGCATTGGTGAGGATGCAGAGAAATAGGAAGCCTTATACATTGTTGGTGGGAATGTAAAATGGTGCAAATTCTGAGAGCTTAGCCGTTCCTCAGAAAGTTAAGTATTGAATTAGCATATGACCTGGCAATCCCACTTATAAGTATATACACCAAAGAAGTGAAAGTAAGGACTCAGATATTTGAACACCTATTTTCATAGCAGTATTATTCACAATAGCCAGATGTGGTATATGCATACGTTGGAAAGTTATTCTGCCGTAAAAAGGAATGAAGTTCTGATACATGCTACCACATGGAAAAACCTTGAAGACTTCATGTTGAGTGAAATAAGTCAGACACAAAGGATCAAATATTGTATGATTACACTTATATGAAATAGCTAGAAAATGCAAATAGAGACAGAAAGTAGAGTACAAGTTACCAGGGGCAGGGAGCAGTGGTAAATGGGGAGTGAATACATGATAGATGCAATGTTTTTGTTTGTGGTAATGGGAAAGTTCTGGTAATGGATTGTGAACGTAATTAATCCCACTGAATGGTATGCTTGGGCATGGTTGAGATGGGAAAGTTTATGTTCCCGCAATAAAAAGAAAAAGAGCAACTAAAGAGACAATGACAATTAAAGGCAACACATGATCCTAACTGAATCTAATAATGGAGGAGAAAAGGTCCAAAAGGACATATTGGGACATCTGGAAAAAGTGGAATATAGACTGAAGGCTTTATATCAATGTCAAATCTCTTGAATTTGATAACTGTACTTAAGGTGGTTACAGAACTGAGTATCCTTGTGTACATGGGAAATGTACATGAAAGTATTACGTGTTCAAGGAGTATGATGCATATAACTCACTCTCAAATGTTTAGCAAATAGGTATATAGATGATAGATGGACAGATGGATGGATAGTTGGACAAATGAATGGATAGATAAAATGATACACCTAATGTAGCAAAATGTTAAAAGTTGGTGGATCTAGATATCTGGGGGGATGGAGTACATTGGAATTCTCTGTATGGATTTTGTATTATTTTTGCAACTGTTCTGTAAGTTTGAAATTACTTCAAAATAAAAAGTTTAAGGAAAAAAAAACAAAAAAAAAAAACTGGGAAAGCCTCCCCTTAATTCCCACCACCCTACCCTGCTACACAGCCTGTGGTCACACGCAGTGGAGTTGGGGCTTGAGCCAAGCATAATCAGTCCAGAGAGGGTCAAGGGGACCCCAGGGACCTTAAGAATAAAAAGGAAAATAACAGCCCATCAAGGCATTACCGAGGGGCCAGCCAAGGGAGTAGAAGCCCACTCAGACTCTTTGAGGCTTGAGTAAGGGTGGGAGAGCTCCCTGAGGGGCGCCTGAGGGGAAAGATAAACAGAAAGGAAAAGCTGCATTGAGAGGAGAGGATTAGAGAACGGAGGCCGTGCCTGAATGCCTAGGATGGGCCGTGAGAATGTCCGAGTTCCCTTCATAATATAAAATCTCATCCACAGCTCTCCTTCATGCTGACTCTCTCTGTGGCCTCTGCATCTCCAAGTTTCCCTGGCACCCCAGCATTTCCTTTCAACCGCCTCAGCAGATGATGCCAGAGACACACAGGAAGCCAACCCCAGGGACTAGTACACACCCAGAACTCAGGCAGAGGAAGGAGCACTGTTGGTTTCTCTCTGGGCTGTGTAGGTGTGTGTGGGAATGGCGGGGGCCACCCCTCGTCTGATCAGGCCCACCAGGAACAACTGCACCGGCAGTTGGGGATTTGGGGGCTTCCTCCCATGCCAGTGCAGCTAATTGGAGTCATCTGTCTGCTGGAACTTAGTTAAAATGGAATTTTAGTAGGATTCTTCATGTAAGTGCTGTGGTTAAACAGAAATTCCTTTTAAATGATGTCTGAAGAGTGAGTCAAAACAAGGCCAGAAAGCTAGTGATGAGTAACACCAGGACAGAGCATGGTCTGGATAGAGAGGATATTTATGTGGAGCACATGGGCCAGACTAGAAGAGAGATGGTCCTTCTCCAGCTCTCACCCCAGGCCAGTCAGCCTTCTGCTCCCTCCCCACCCCACCACTACTCTATAGGGAGTGTGTTTTCCTTACAGCATTCTTCAGCCTGATGAACTTCAATGACCATCGTCAAACCCATCCCCCCTTTCCAAAATAAAGTTGCTTTTTTTTTTTTTACTTTATTTTGTACACTTAATAATTGAAAATATAAACAATTAAAAACTAAAAAGTAAACATAGATGAATTAATATATACATTTCTCAATTAAATGTACTGAATACATATAATTTTTTTTTAATCAAACAATGTGTTACACAATATATTTGGTTCATAGTAATGCATTCATACAGTGTTTGTCCTTTGGTGTCTGGCTTGTTTCACTCAACATAATGTCCTCTAGGTTCATCAATGTTGTCATATGCTTTGCGACTTCATTTCTTCTTACAGCTGCATAATATTCCATCATGTGAATAGACCACAGTTTGTTTATCCATTCAAAAGCACCACTGCTCACTACAGAAAATATAAACAAGTGAAAAGAAAAAAAATGTTAAAATATCCATAATCCCACCTACTTTAGACAATCATTGTTAACACCATGTTAGGTAATTAAAATACTCTCCTTGGTAAATATATACAGTCCATTCTCACTATTTGTGGATTCCAGATTTGCAAATTTGCCTACTTGCTAAAGTGCACTAGTAACCCCCAAATCAATACTTGCAGCACTTTTGCGGTCATGCACAGACATGAACAGAGCAGTAAAAAATTTGAGTTACCCCACAAGCACATTCTCAGCTGAGGCTGACTAGGGTGACACTCTGCCTTCTGCTTTTTTTAAGTGTGTTATAAATTTTATTTGTGTAAGCATTCAGACATTTTTAGGTGAAAAGTTGTTATGCAGATTTCCCTCCAAGTTTCAAAAGAAAATAATATAGAAGAAGACCATACATCTGGTGCTAGACTGGCAGTGGCACAATTTAAAACAAACGTTAAATGAGAGCACTCCATTTTGGAGAAACTTAATAATTTAAAGCTTCATGAGACAAGATGTGCTCCAATTTGAAACACTAAGAAATAGTACCATTGATGAAAAAGGAAATCAATTCAACTTCTAAGTATATCAAAAAGGCTATAGGGCATACAAGAGAAACATTTGCACATGTTGAGATACAAAGAGGAGTTTTCCATAGAGGAGCATTAATTATTATTAATGGCAAACCCTATAAATACAAAATAAAACCCAAATAACTGGTCATGTAATTCAAAATTTACATGCAATAAAGATAAGGCAGTAGACTCAGTTCTGTCCCTTTCGTGGTACAGTTAGTGCCACATTTTTCACATTATTGTCCTTTGTTGGTTATATTGCTGTTTACAATGCCCCCTGTAGCAGTTTGATATTATTGATGAATTCCAAAAAGAAATATTGGATTATGTTTGTAAACTGTTCTTTTCCTCTGGCCATACTAGAGTGTATTGGATTCAGAGGTTTTACTTTTACTTGATTAAATAATGATTAAGGCTTTGATTGGGCCATGGCAGTAGGACGTTCCCACCAAGGGGGCAGGGACTCACAGAGAAATAGCACCACAGAGAAGGCAGGTGGAGTCATGAGCTGGGGCCCCGGGAAGTAAGCACCCAGAGGAGCTTGGTCGTGAGGAAAGAGAGAAGGCCCCAGGAAGAGAAACAAGCCGTTCGCCTAGTAGTCTATAGCTGACCTTGTGGAGATAACAGAGCAGCTGAGACCTGAAAGAGGCAAGCTCTGGGGAGAGAGGAACCCAGGAAGCCTGAACCCTTACAGATGTTGGCAGCCATCTTGCTCCAACACATGGCAATAGACTTTGGTGAGGGAGGTAACTTGTGCTTTATGGCTTGGTAACTGTAAGCTTCTACCCCAAATAAATACTCTTTATAAAAACCGACTGATTTCTGGTATTTTGCATCAGCACCCCTTTGGCTGACTAATACACCCCCCCAAATGTAGTGCTGAAGTGCTGTCTAGAATGAGGTACCTTACAGAGAAAATATTTGGGTTACATAAGCTTCATTAAGGCATGAGTTATAATTCTGTTGGCCATGAGTTCAATGTTAATGAATCAACAACATGTATTAAATAAGGTGTCTTTAAAAAGAAACCACATAAAACAAGGTTATTTATTGATCAGTTGATGGAAATGTTATTACCAGAGGCTAGCAGGACTCTAACCCTATATTTCCCAAAGGAGCAATGGTTCAGTAATTGCTAATTCAACATTTGTGGCAAATTTATCAAACATAACTACCATGAACAATGAGCATTGACTGTATATATATATATATTTAAATATATAAACACACACATATACACACTACACACACAAACATTTATATGCTATATATATACAAATATACCTTATCAAGCAAAAAAAAAATGGATTTATTTAGTACATATTGTTGTTGTAGGTTTTTTTCCCTCTTCACCTAATGTTTTTTGTGACTATATACATACATTTTCCAACATCTTTCTTTTTTCTCTCCCCACCCTGTTGTTTTTTTTGCACTCATTGTCTGCTCTCTGTGTTCATTCACTGTGTGTTCTTTCCATGTCTGCTTGTCTTCTTCTTCTCATCTTTTCTCTTTAGTAGGCACCAGGAATCGATCCTCAGACCTCTGTTGTGGGAGAGAGGCACTCAATTGCTTCAGTCACCTCATCTCCCTGGCCCACTGCATCTCTCACTGTCTCTCCTCTGCGTCTCCCTTTGTTGCATCATCTTGCCGCACCAGCTTTCTGCAGCATGGGCCAGTTTGCCTTCACCAGGAGGCCCCAGGAATCGAACCGGGGCCTCCCATATGGTAGAAGTGAGCTCAATCACTTGAGCCACATCCGCTTCCCTTCCCAACATCTTTTAAGGGCTGCATACTATCCCATTACCTGGAGTACTAAGTTTATTTAACAAATCCCCTGTTTCTGGACACTTAGGTTGTTGCAACTTTTTATTTATTAATATCGGTTCTATAATGAACACCCATCTAGCTAAATCTTTGTATAAATTCTTAACCCTTTCATCAGATAAATTCCCAGAAGTCAAATTATTGCAAGTCCTTCATTTTCAAATTTTAGGAAAATGAAATCCAGAGATTGGCCTAAAATACTACAAAAACAATGGAAGGTGGTTGGGTTAGGGGATGGAAAATTTAGGACTAGAGTGAGGACTATTGACTTCAGGCCATTGCTGCTTGCATTGTACTTAGTAAGGAAGTTGACTTGCTGTCCTCATCTGACAGTTGGAAATACCAGCTGTGAGAATGGGGTACCACAATTATATTACAACTTATTTTAAAAGCCAAGGCTCTTAATTAAAAGTCACCTGTGGGGAGTCACACATCTTCTAGAGCCTTAAGTCTGAGCTATTCTTGAAATGTGTGCTGTGTAATCAGACTTCTCCGTATTAACCTACTTTTAGCATGCTTGGCTATTTCATCTCTATACCTTCTTTCTCTTCCGCTGGCCACAAGTAAATTGGGATATAAATGTTTACATGAGGTTCTATAGGATTTTGCTGGTCCATTATTACACAGTGCCTACTTCTCACTTGACGTCTCTGACTCAGGGGTGTTTGGAGAACAATCCAGAGGCCTCAGAACAGAAACACAAATTACCATTTTTTTTTTAGAAATCAAGGTTAGAATCCCACCCCCTGCCACTCCCTCATCCCCTCAGCTTAGTAGTAGAATTTAAATTAAGCCACCAAGAGGCAAAATCTGTAAGTTAATAGTCCTCCCCCAAGGAGGAAGGGTAGCTGGGTGGGGAAGGGATGCTGGGGCAGCCAACAGATTTGTAAAGGAATACAAGTGGGAGTGAAGAAGCAACGGGAAGCGAGGCAGTGAAGTAGAGAGAGCATTGGCCTGGAAGTGAAGAGACTGGGCTCCAGTTCTGCCAATGGTGTGCTGTGTGACTTTGAGAAAGTTGCTTTCCTCTTCTGGTCCTGATTTGTCATCAGTTAAACAGTAGCACCAGCCCAAATGGACTCTACAGTCCTTTCCTACTCTAGCCGCTCTGCTCTTTTCCTCACTTATTTGATAAGCCTGCTTATTAACATGTTAAGAGCATTCCTTTGTGACTTTTGACAGTTTTTTGAGGCTTGTGAATTTTTACAGGTGGGTTGCCAGTAACTGATCCTACGTTAATACTCTGAGATTGGAATGGTAAATGAATTTACTAACTATCTTGATTTGCTTACATTTTTTTCCAGGGAATTATAAAGAAGAAACAGAGGTTAACTGAAGCAAACTGACATACCAATAATCCTTTGCAGTGGTATTAACCCCCTGCTCCAGCCTGAGAGGAAGAACTGTAATAAAGAGTTCAAGCTGACACTTTCAAGGCCTTCTGACCTTCGCCAGATGGCCATAATCCTACATCCACATCCTGCCTGCTGATTAACAAACTGGGCCTCAAGGACGCCCTGCCCAAACAGCCCCCATAGGCCAGGCAGCTCACAGAACACACGTACTAACCATAAATCATGTCCCCTTTATCCCTCCCCGTTCCCCGACACCTCTCCTTTGTCTCAAGCAGCCATATAAGGTACTCCCCAAGCTCACCCCTTTGAGTGGAAACCTCTTTTGGTGCTGCTCCTGCATTAATGCAGCTTTAGCTCAATAAACTTGATCCGCATCTTTTTTTTTTTTTAAGTCTGTTTGTTTTCTTTTCAGCACAACAATGCCATGGAGAAATTGTAAGGCGAGCTTTGACCTTCTGATTTTATTGTCAAAGCACTGCAGTTACCGCTGCTATAGAGACAAGCTCTTGTTATAGGTGATCATGCCCCTTGTTTTTAAAGCCTAGATCTTGGGGTCCTCCAGGAGCTAGGAAGGTCCACCTCATGCACACCTGGGGAATTCCCCACCTCCACGCCCTTTCTGCAAGGCCTTTAGGTCACCACGTCTTACAGAGTTGGCAGGTAGATTTCATCCAGCATGCCAGCCTGATCACGTGGCACACTGCCTCAAACGCCACACTGAAAAGGATTCTCAGCCAGAATGATGGCCATATCTGCCATGAGCAAGGAGTGTGGGGAGGTGGCAGTATCACTGCTCTTTCTTCCTCAACCTCATCTAGTTTACAAGAATCGGGATATTTGCTCCAGTCTCGTTTTTCTAATGGGTTCCTAGGCTCCAAGACAGGGATGCAGAAAATCAGCCATCAGAGAAGATGGGCGTGGGGCGGAGGAGGTGCTGGTGCTGTAGAAGCTGGCCTGCATCTCTCTCAGAACCCTTTACCAGCGTGGAGGCAAGGCGTCCCCATCCCGTGAACCCTGGACTGCCTCAAACTGCATTCAGCTCTTGGGCAGCAGGCTTTCGTCTCCAAGCTTTCCTTGACGTTAATTTAAACTTTTCCCCTGTATCATATTTTGTTTTGAGCACTCATGGTGAAACTAGCTTCAGGCCTCTGTTTTTCATCAGGAGGAGCCTGGCTAGATCACTTATGAGTTGGAAGTTGGGACTTCAAAGAGAACCCACCATCTTCTCCTGGGAAGAAAAGATTTAGAAGGCAGCACCTGGGGAAATACTTGGTGTTTTCTCCTCATTCTTTCCATATGAACTCAAAGCAAAGCAAATTTAAAGTTGTTATTGGTGTAACAGTAAGGTGGAAAAGAGAAAACTCCAGAAGGGTTTTAAAAGCAGGCTTCCTAAAACAGGGACAGGCATGAAGCCCTGTTCACAAAATGTCATCTATGAGGCAGGCTGAGGACTTGGAATCTGGGAGCCAGAGCTCTACCTTCAGCCTGTCACTCACTGAGGAAGTCAATTCTTCTCCCTGGGCCTCCGTTTCCCCATCTGTTACAGGCCCTGCCTTCCTCAAAGGGTTTGGGGGAGGAACTGATGGGAGAAAGGATGTGAATGTGCATTGAAGAGAAAGATCAAGAGCTATATAAATGGAAGGAATGTTTGTTTTAATAAGTGGAGTTGTCTCTTTGCCATCATGGCTGGAGAGGCTGTTTGGATCATAAGTATTTGGCCTCTGAACTTTCACTCTGGACTGGAGTAGCTGTGGGTGGCAGGAATGTGGGGAGGGAGGGAATATCAGAGTTAGAAAGCATGGGCCTCCGTCACAGAGCTGGCCAGGTTTCTAAGGGGGAAAAAAATCTCAAGTAGCTCTTTGTGGTCAAAGAGTACACTTATGTGATTGTTTTAAATGTTTTACAGTCTGCAGAAAAGCTTTAAGGGGCACTTATCACAATGGAAAATAATAGTATTACTCATTCAAGCAAGGCTGCACAAATCCACATGCAAGGGGGGAATAGAAGAAATTATCTAAATAATTCAAAATGTTGCTTCTTTCTAGCATGCGTGCACACACACACACAGATTTTTTCATCCACAGTGATTCATTTCATTTCACTTGATATGTCCTTCTTCCCCCTTTCCACCAAGTCAACACCTTTCCATTCCAGTCTTCAGAGTTCTTTCCAATTCCCTCATCTTTTTATACTCAGTATCAAGCATGGTGCCTGGCTCGGAACAGGCACTCAGTAAGTTTCTGGTAAGTGAAAGATCACCCCATCTGCAGTAGATTGTTAAAGTAATAGCTCCCAACAAATCATGCCTGTCTGAATCCATGCCCTTGTGCAGCCCCTTTCTCATCGACCCTTGGCTTAGTCACATGACTTCATCAATGGGTTTTGCAAGTGTGATACAAGCAGAGGCTCAAAAAGCACTTATGCATTGGAACATGCATGCTATGTGATGAAGTCTGGACTAGCCTGCTGAAGATATGTGGCCCAGGCAGCAGCCAGCTCTGACCACCAGCCATGTGAGCAAGGCCATTTTAGACCCACCACTCCCCAACGAGCCACCAAATGACTGTAGTCGACAAGAGCAGCAAAAACATTGCCCAGCTGAGACCAGCCCGAACTGTTGACCCACTGAATCATAAGTAAATAAAATAGTCATTTTAAACCACCAGATTTTGAGTTGGCAAGTTATGTATAAATAGTTAATTTAGACTTTACTTCTTTTTTAAAAAATTGATAGAAACCTTTAGAGCAGGAATGGTATGTTCCATCTCATCTATCTAATTTAATTGATTGGTAGTTAATTTCCTGGAGAGCTGTGCTGAAAAGAATTTGAAGGCCAAGTTAATGGAAAAGGCACAATTAATTATTTTTTTTTTAAGATTTATTTATTTATTTGCTTTTATCCATTTTTACCCCCTTGCCCCTGTTTTTGCTGTTTTTGTGTCCATTTGCTGGGCAATTCTCTATGCCTGTTTCCTGCCCTCTCTTCTCATCTTTCTCCTCCTATTTTCACCGGGATTCAATCCTAGGAACCTCTGAGGTGGGAGTGAGGCATCCTACTGCTTGCGCCACCTTGGTTCCTGGTTTTTCGGTGCATCTCATCTTGGCTTTCCCTTGTGTCACTCTCCTGTTATGTCATCATCTTGCTGCATGGCTTGGCAGGGCCTGGCGGTGCACCCACGCGCCTTCTATATTTTTCTTTATTTTTTACCGGGAGGTCCTGGGGATCGAACTCAGGTCCCTCCATATGGGAGATGGATGCCAAACCATTTGAGCCATATCCACCCCTCACAATTCATTATTGATGTGTGTGAAGAATATAGGCAGGAAGAGTGGCAATATGTTTATATTTGTTATCCCTGGTCTAGCCCATCAATCAGAGGTCAATGGATAAGGAAAGCAGAGTCATTCGAGGTGAATGTTAACTGGGCCAATTGGTAAGGGGATTCCCCAGTGAGTTAGGTAATGTGTTCCCCAGAGAAGTGATGATGAAGGCAGAACTCCTTGATTGACTTCAACTAGACATTATTTATTTAGCCAAAGAACACGATTATTTAACTGAGGAGAGCCACCATTTGGGACCCTAGTTGGCCAGCCAGGCTTGCCTGGGGCATTGCATGAGTGAGTCTACATGATCACAGATTTGGTCTTCAGTCTCATAGGTCCAGAAACTAAGTGTTGTTGCATCCAGAGCTGATCAGGCTCTTGGGAACAGACCTACAGGAAACACATTCATGAGAGACTTGTAGCAAAATAAAATGAGGGAAATGAAAAATAAATAAATAGATAAATAAAATGAGGACTTTCCAACAATTTAACTATACTTATCTACTCCCCAGACTAAATTAGTCATCAAAAAGGCTCCGTCCCACAATGAGGATGGAATGAGCAGAAAGGAAGTGGGAAGGTTCAGAGGGAATGTTTCACACGAGTGAGGGCCCCACAATAGTGCCCTCCTCCCTGGCAGTGGGAAAATCGCTAACCTCAGGTCCAGCGCCTCTCTCCCTTGAGCAGAGCTGGAGACACACTGACTTCTTGCAGACTACTCATTCCTCTATCATCTCTACAGACTCCATTCTTTCTTGGAGATATGCTTTTTCAGATGCATTTAAATAATTGATTAGCTCACTGCTACTTTTCTCTTCAGAAACACATTCCTGGGGGTCCACCTTAATTACAGTTTTGCTTTCCCAAGTCCCTGACTGCTCATTACCACCTTGATTTATAAGGTATGATTTCTACACAATACATTGATTTTATTCATCCATCCATCCACCCATCTATCTGTCTACCCATCCATCCACCCATTCATCATTTCATCTATTTATTCTATCTCATATATTTATTCAATAAATATTTAATATGGACTCATGTGGTGCTGGGTATACAAAAAGGACTACAACATGGACCCTGCCTTCCAGGAGACTCAAGGGTGAGAAAGGAGACAGGAGTCCAGACGGGTGTCCAGTCCTAAACTAGTCCAAGGAAGAAATAAGAAAGAGCACAGGTGATTGAGAAGAAGAAGCAGATAAAAAAGGATATGTAGATGCTAAAGAAATAACATGGACTTGTTGATTGTCTGAATGTGTGAGCAATGAGGGAGAAGGAAGAGACGAGGATAAAAAAAATTGAAATAGTGATTTTTCACTATTAAGAGTATTTAATAGTGACATCATCATCATTATCAATAGCTAATATTCGTTAAGCACTTCCAGCATGCCAGACATTGTTCTAAACACTTTATATGTATTAATTCATTTAGTCCTCACCTCCCAATGAGGTAGATACTGTTATTATGTCTGTTTTGCACAGAGGGCTAAGTAGCTTGCCCAAGGTGACACAACTAGTAAGTGGCAGGGCTGAAGTGACTGTCAGGCATCTAAGTAAGTGTCTAAATGGGTGCCTTCCACATAGATAGGAAATATAGGAGGGTGATCCAGAATGGTTTTAGAAATGTGCAATTTGAAATGCCTGGCCCCATCCGTGTGGAGAGCTCCAGTAGGGAGTTGTAGGTCCAAGATGGAGGTGAGGAGAACATCTGGGCTGGAAAGAGCAATTTAGATGCCATCAGTTTGCACACGTGGTGGAGAAGCCACGTGTTCTTATACAACACCAAGAACAAGGTCAAGGCCAAGAGTCTTAGGGCACTTGGAGGAAGAGTAGGCAGCAAGGGAGTGCAGAAAGGAACAGATGGTATAGAGGGTGAGAGAGCAAGAGCTTCACAAAGGAGGAAATGCTCACGCAGGGGTAATGTCACCAAGAAAGCATATAAATGAGGCCTGAAAAGCAACATTTCAGAGGTTTGACAACTAGTGATCTTGACAAGAACAGTTTCAGTGGTTGGACCTCCAGTTCCCCAAAGTACCTGGATCAGTGTTTCTCAAACTCTGGGTAGTTTATTAAAATGCAGATTCTTGAGATCTATTCCCAGAGACTTAGATTCATATGGCTTTATGTGGGACCCAGGAACCTGAATTTTTAACAGATCCCCGCCCCCAACCCCCAAGTGAATCTGATGAAGATGGTTCATAGACTATATATATATTTTTAATCCCTCCCCCCAGGTGGCTCCCTCATCTGTCTGCTTGTCGCATCTGCTCATCTTCTTTGGGAGGCACCAGGAACCGAATCTAGGACCTCCAATGTGGGAGGTGGCCGCCCAACTGCTTGAGCCACATCCGTTCCCATAGATTATATTTTGATAACTGCCCTGAAGACACAAGTGTTTTCTTTACCACCTTTACCACCTGCCTTAGGTGATCCACAGCCTCTCCCTGGGAGATCAACACTGTGAGTGGCAAGCCTTTCAATTCACAACTTCCCACAGGGCCTTCCCTCACAGGCCCCAATGGAGAAATCCTATTTCAGTTCTACAATTAGCAAAACATTCATATACATGCCACACACACACACTCTCATGTGCATATACAAGGTAGCTCAGAGAGCCATTATGCCTGAGATAAACAAGTAAATATAACTATGCTGATTATATAATTTAAATGACTGATCCAATGAGAGAGAATGAGACCAGAATAATAAAAATGATTCTTAACTAATAAGAGTAAATATAAATTCAGTTATATTTACTATTAGGGACAAAGTGCGAAAGCAACACAGGGGAAGGAATCATGACTGTAGCTTGGAGGGGCTGGCGAAGGCATCCCTGAGAAATTGGCATTTGAGTTAGGCCTTGAAGGGTGAATTAAAGTTCACAAGACAGAGAAAGGGGAAAGGATCCTCACGTGCAAAGAATAGAGGCAAGAAAGAGCCTGGTGTTTCCGGGAAAGACGAAGTTCAGTGTAGACTGGAGGAGAAGGAATGAGGTAAGGTGGGGAGGGATAGAAGCAAGTGAAGTAACAGTGAACTGGATTGGAAAGCTAGGTTAAGCCAGCCTTTGAAGGGTCTTTGATACCACGCTAAGAAATTTAGACTTAATTGTAAAAGAAATGGAGAGCCCACAGTGGACGTAAGCAGAGACTCAAGCCTTGTGTTTAGATAGCCAAGGATGGCAGGAGTGGGGTGGCCGGGCAGGCCTCCTCCCATCGGTACTTACAGCGTCTGGCAGTGTCTACTAGAGAATCTCTAGTAGAGAGAGAAGCCTGAAAGTCACAGGGTTCACACAGACACAGCTTTTGAGTTTGTTTCTTCTAAGCTGTGGAACCTGAAGACTATCATTTTGTAAATAAACTATGGAGAATGGGTAAAGAGTGAAAGAAGGGGAGAGAAAGAACAAACTCCAATTCCTCCAGTGGAAAAAAAAGATAAGTATAATGTCTACTTGTCTGTAAACACTGATTTAAAATAATCACAAAATGGGAAGTTTAGTTTTTGCAGAGTGGGCTGGAGCAGGAGAACCATAAAGGACCCACAAACAACAAAGTAGAAAAAATAAGCAGAGGAGGAAAGACTATAAAAACAGGAAGCCATGAGGTCATTGGTAAAGGCCCTGGAGGCCAATTTTCCGTGGGCCGTGGGGTAGGGAAGGGAAAGCTGGGGTAAGGCCTTTGCTCACGACCTCGGGCACTGGAGCAGGACAAAACATGGGGTCAATGCCAGGCACACCTGGGAAATTTCAAAAACGATTTCTCCGTGGGATGGTGGGTTAGAGGGGTGGTCTTGATGCTTCACTGGGGGTGAAGCAGGAGGCAGAGCACCTAAATTCAGGTCAGAAGCTGAGTTCCATGCCTAGGACTGTGTGACCTTGTGCATGGGCCCTACCCCTCTCTGGGCTTGTTTTCTCACCTGGGATTTAGTGGGGCTGCCAAGGTCTCCACGTATGGGTAGCCCAGGGGCAAATGGAAATCCAGCTGTGCATCCTGGCATGAGCTGTGACCAGGAAGAGTTTCCTTTTTCTAATTTGCACCAAAACATGGTTCTACCAGCCAAACCCAGAGCACACAGGGCCTTGGCCTCTTTGAGGAGTGCCCTTTTCTCATTCACATGTAGGAGCTTCATGGTCCAGTGGTGGCCCTGAAGTGTGGAGGAACAGTGGACTAGGCTGGAAAGTTGGGCTGAGGCCACCCTGTGCAGAGTCTTGGATGCTATACTAAGAAATTGGGACTTGATCTTGAAAGCAATGGAGAGCCAGATTTGCTTGAGCTCATTTGCCTCCCTCCAGACCCCTCTCCAGGCCCTAGTTCGGCCGCTTGCTCAGTGGAGAGCTGCCACAGTCACCCCACCTCCTCACACAGCAGGCTGTCTCAGCCGCCGCTGGGTTTGTGCCCACTGTGATTGGCGGTTGCTGCACAGGCTCTGGCACCTGCATCTAACCTGACCTGGACCCACGGAGGCTGCCCAGAGGGCCCAGGTCCGCACTCCCAAAGCAGGGGAAGTTAATGCCCCATGGGGAGAATTTTGAGGAGTGAGAGACAGGAGGCAAGAAGGAAGGACAGATAAACTCCTTGCTCTTCTCCCCAGCAGATTGTTCCAAGGCCCTGTGATTTCACGCAGCCTCCCCAGAGCCACCCCGCGAGGCTGAGCTGTCGGTTCTGCATCTGTGAGGCCAGTCAGCTCAGTAAGGTACCACCCCCTCCCTGCTTCCTTGTCTCACTGCCCTTTTCTCTCACAGTCATAAAGATTTAGCATCTGTTTCTTTTTCTTTTTCTGTTTTTTTTTTTTTTTTTAGGGAAAATGAGTTATGACAGAAGGTTCCCAATAATAGCTATGCTGCTTACGCTGGCAAATGTGGCTTGTCTTGCTCCTGGGTATGCTGGGACAAACTCATACTCCTTACGGGTATTGAGGCAGTAGGATCAACAGGGCATGGGATCAAACAGAGCAGCGTCCTAATCCCAGCCCAGTTACCCACCAGCTGCGGAAACCTGGGCCACGACTTCCTGAAGCCTTAGTTCCCTCTTCTGTGAGAGGATGGTGATGAAATTTACTTCACAGAGCCGTTGATTAAATTAAATGAGATGCCATAAGTAAAATACTTAGTGCATGGCTGGGCGCATAGAATGAGCTCAGGTAATGCTATTTTTGCTGTACATATTAGGGAAATCGAAGAGGCAACCAGGAAGCCTTTGAGTCAGGGCCCTGAGAAGAGCAACTGCAGAGGGACGTACCAGGGCCTGGGGGCGGGGGGCAGCTGCGCAGGCCAGGCCGTTCTGGAAGACTTCCCACTCTAGATTCTGGGCATGGGGTCCTCTGCCACTTAACTGTGCAGAGCGTAGTACACGTGAATCCAGGTCCTCCTCTGTAGCCCATCTCACCTACAGGGCCGTGCACACCTGCTCCGCTGCCCTTGCTTTGACCTCAGCCCAGAACACGCCTGCCCCCAAGGCCTGGGTGCTGTCTCCACTGCTTCTCCTGTCCCCGCTTCATGCACAGAAAGGGCAGGCTTCTTGCCTGGCGCATTTTCGCTCTGGAAGTGAGGCCCAGGGCAGCCTAGGACGGACGATGTCTCTGCCCACAGCCTCAGCGGCCTGCGGATCCTCTGAAGCCAGCTCGGATGTCAGAGGCGGGACCTCGAGGTCACCGGGGGTCCTGAAGTGGTTATTTCTACTGCTCCAGTTCTGAGTGGTGACAGCCCACCGGGGGCAGGATGGGGACAGAGGGGAGGGGCTCCTACCCCTTCTTCTCCATTTCCCCGTGTCTCTGCACCTGCCGCACATCTGAAGCTGAGCAGTTAGAGGGAAATGAGGCCGGCCTGAGATGTGCTACCACACGGGCTTAGGAGAGGGTCTTGTTTCGTTCTGTTTCGTGTTTTAAAGGTGGAGGAGCTTGCGCATGGAAAGGACCAGAGGGCAAGAGAAAGAGATGAAGGTTGGTGGAGCAAAAACCCAGAGGAAAGCTGGGTGGGGGCGAGGGCTCAGGAAGGGCGGGACGCCTCATGCGCTGGCCTTGTGGGGAGGATGCGAGTCAGCGGCAGACATCAATACGTTTGTAGGAGGAAGGCTGGAGGTTGAGGGATTTCATGCCGGATGGTCTCGGTTTTCTATGGGAAATCGGAGGCAAAGTCATCTGCTGAGGGGGAGTTAGATGTGAGGATGGGAATTAGTGAGGAGGAGTGAAAGGCTGGCAGAGCCATCATAAGGAAGGGGAGAGGATGCTGCCTGGAGACCAAGTCAGAGGGTTGCTGGGCAGCCCTGGAAACAGTGGGTGGGAGGATGGGGGGGTGGCTGACAATTTCCCCTCCAGCCGCACAGACGCAGGACTGAAGAGTGTCTCTGCCGGCAGCAGCTAGCCCAATGCCTGGCAGCTCAGTCCTTCCCTCCTCCCTTTCCTGAGAGAAGTCAGAGATTTTAATCAGATCCCCATTTCATCCAAAGGGTAGGTGAGAGAGCAGAGCTGTCAGAAACAGTTACATAGTGTACATTACATAAAATTGAACACTTTAACCATTTAAAGTTTACAATTCAGTGGCATTTAGTACATTAATAATGTACAACCATCACCACTATCTAAATCCAGGATATTTTCACCACCTCAAAAGGAAATCCCAGTTCTCTTTTCTCCCCAGCCTCTGGCAACCCCTAATCTGCTCTCTGTCTCTCTGGATTTGCCAACTCCGGATATTTCATAAAAATGGAATCATACAATATGTGGCCTTTGTGTCTGGCTTCTTTTGCTTAGCTTAACATTTTCAAGGTTTATCTGTGTTGTAGCATGTATCAGAACTTCATTCCTTTTTATGGTGTGTTTGTGTTTTATTGTACGAATATACTATAGTTTGTTTATCTATTCATTTGTTGATGGACATTTGGGTTGTTTCCACCTTTTGGCAATTGTGAATACCTTGCTATGGACATTCGTGTGCAAGTTTTTGTTTGGATATCTGTTTTCAATTCTTTGGGGTATATACCAAGGATCAGAAATGCTGGGTCATATGGTAATTATATGTTTAACTTATTGAGGAATTGCCAAACTGTTTTCCACAGTGGCTGAACCATTTTATATTCCCACCAGCAATGCATGAGGGTTCCAATTTTGCCACAGCTTTGCCAACAATTATTTTCTGATTTTTGCTTTTTGAGTTCTTTTAAAATTATAGCCATCCTAGTCAATGTGAAATGGTATTTCATTGTGCTTTTGATTGTCATTTCTTTAATAGCTAATGACATTGAGCATCTTTTTGTGTATGGAATTGGATATTTCTACCTGTTAAAGCAAATTGAAGTGAAGTGGGAATTTGGGCAATGAACAGTTCAGCCCTGGGAGTAGCAAATTTCTCTAGGACTGCCTTTTCTTGTTCTCTTTGGTATTGTCTGTGTTGTGTGGCACCATACTTATCCACCCATCCCTAATGCCCCCACTAATGGGCAATCCCACCCCCACCCAGTGTGCCATCTCACCCAGGGTCAAGTGAGTAGCCTTGTGGGCAGTTCAGGCACTGCAGGAGCAGATGCACTGGTAGATACTCCTGCTTCTCTGGCAATACTCCATCTCCCTGTGCCCAGAGCCCCTGAGGCAGGGGACAGCATCCTGTTGCCTGGGGTGTATGTGCTCTTTAAATAATATTAAGCAGGGAAGCGGGTGTGGCTCAATGGATAGGGCTCCCATTTACCATATGGGAAGCCCCGGGTTCGCTTCCCGGGGCCTCCTTGTGAGAGCAGGCCGGCCCTTGCGGCACGGTCAGCTGATGCAGCAGGACTTCACAGCAAGGGGGAGATAAGCAGACACAGAGAAGACACGCAGCGAATGGATACAGCAAAACACAAGCAGCAAGGGGGAATAAATAAATAAATAAATAAATCTTTAAAAAATAAATAAATAGTGTTAAGCAGTAAAGCTTAGTCCTTCATGCAGCTGGGCCTAGATCTTAACCTATTAATCCACAAGTGGTCATGAGATATCACTCTTTCTCCTCTCCCAAGTCCCAACACGTGAACCAGAAATCCCACCAACTTCCCTGGTGCCAATGCAAGGTTTATTCAAAGGAGCTTGTTCTCACAAGCTTTATTAATAGATATGCTTCCATAAGTTAGCTGTTTCCCAAAGCTCCCCATGTGGGTGGTAAGAGCTAAGGACCAGGGTGACTTGAAAAGTGTTTTCTGGCAGAGGATTTATTGGCAGAGCAACCAACTAGGGCCACTTGCCATCCTTATGTATAAGATAAACTTACTGCTTGGCCTTGGCCTATCTTCCCAAGATGCCGTGAGCACATAGATGCCAACCAACTGCCTGGTCTTCTTGGAGAGAGATGAGCCATGTGAATTCACTGCATGCTGTTCCTTCCTTCCTTCCTTCCTTCCTTCCTTCCTTCCTTCCTTCCTTCCTTCCTTCCTTCTTCCTTCCTTCTTTTTCTTTCTTTCTTTCTTTCTTTCTTTCTTTCTTTCTCTCTCTCTCTCTCTCTCTCTCTCTCTCTCTCACTCTCTCTCTCTTTCTTTCTCTTCCAATTTGAATTTCGTTGACCCACTTATCAAAAAAGGGCAAAGGTCAAAAACAAAACTATGCTGCTTCTCTTTATCTTACAGTTTCCATTATTCATTCCTTCCATTTTGGCAGAGCTGAGATTTGAGCTTTGTTCTAGAGTGAGCCTTGGTATGTCACCACCTCGTGGTAGAAGAGAGTAATTTCCTGTTTAAAATCAGGTCGAATTCATTATTTCAACAAGTACCGCGTTTGTTGAGGGTCCTCTCTGAATCAGGCACTGTACAGTAATTACAATAATCTCTTTCCATTAAAAATAAGGGTCTGCCTATGTGATGGGAACCCTCCTCTGGGGTTTGTGGTAACTGCCATTCCAGACTGTCAACAGAGCTGTACTATAGGAACCCAGTTCCCTTGCTCCCCAATCCATTTGAAATTTGACCCAGAATCTTGGATGCTGAAAGGAATCTGATGGAACAAGTTTAGCTGGGGCTGCAGAATTCATTTCAGGTGCAACAAAATGTGACCTTTTCCAGCTGTGGTATTTCCCATGCCTACACATCAGTTGTTCTTAACCCTGGATGCACATTAGTATCAGCTTTTAAAAACAATGCTGCTCAATATGTATTTATATATCATTTTACAAATATTTGTATGTATTGTGAAAAATTTGATTTTTACCCACAATAAAAAAAAATTTTTTTTTAAAATGCTGCTCAGTCTTCACTCCCAGAGACTCCGAATTAATAGTTCAGGGCTGAGGCATTGGTAATTTTTTTTTTAAAGCTTTCCAGGTGATTCTAATGCAGTCAGGCTTGAGAAATGCTGTAAAAATTGGTAAGCATGGGTCAGACAAACATCACCCATTTTATGGCTATTATAACAGGAAGAATTACCCCTATACACACACACTTCTCCCCACTCCCCACATGCAAAAATTGGGGAGCAACATGGCTCCATCATCTAAGAACTTCATTTTTCTCTCACACTACAAGTGATACTTCCCACATTTCCAGGGGAATTTTGAAAAACTTGACATCCACTGTGAAAAGATAGATAGCCAATAGGCCCCTTTTCTTATTCTTGGGTAGTCAAAGGGAACACAATTTTAAAATAGAATGGGTAGCAAAGAGTTGAGCAAAGGAGCACATTCTGGTCATCATAAGAATGTGAAGTGAAAGTTGAAGGGTGACCTTGCAAAGTATGAGCAATTAGAAAAAGAAAGTTTGGTTTTTCTCCTAAGGGCTTAAAGTTAATCTATACTATCTCTGGGAATTAATGTGTACCATTGGGAGGGGTGTATTTGTATACCAACTATTCTTCCGTGGATATTTTCTTCACATTGGCAGGAACACCTTAAAAAGGACCAGATAGGTCCATGTCCCCAGGTGCCCCACAATGTATCTGGTTCTAAGGGCTTTGGAGAGGCCAAGCTCATCTTGTACGGATTTGCTGAACCACCAGGGGGTCATCCTGAATGGAATAATTAAGACTCCGCTAAGTGGACTTCCTTGTGTGATAGACTAGTCCCTATAGGTATGTTGTGGGTTGAATTGTGCCTTCCAAAAAGACATGTTGAAATCTTAGCCCCCAGTACCAGTGAATGTGCCCTTATTTGGAAAAAAGGTCTTTGCAGATGTAATCAAGTTAAGATGAGGTCACTCTGGATTAGGTGCCCTTATAAGAAGAGGAGAGGACACAGAGAGACATGTAGGAAGAAGCCCATGTGAAGATGGAGGCAGAGATCAGAGCAATGTAGATATGAGCCAAGGGATGCCAAGGATTGCCAGCAGCCACCGGAAGCTAGGAAGAGGCAAGAAAGGATTCTTCCCCAGAGCCTTCAGAGAGGGCATGGCCCTGCAGAAACCTTGATTTTGGATGTGCGGCTCCCAAAACTGTAAGAATAAATTTCTGTTATTTTTAAGCCACCCAATTTGTGGTAATTTGTTGGAATTACCATGGTAACTAAAATAAGTTAGAAGGTGTAGTTTCCCAAACACCACACATCCCAGAGGGGAAAGGTTTAAAAAAGGAGGCCATCTCCCAGTAATGAAGGCAGTTTTAAGATTCAGGGAACAAGGTTAGATACTGGAGGGCACCCACCTAAAGAGGCCCCTCCATGTGAAACATATGATTTCTTGGATGTTTTTCCTTGAGACCAAGAGAAAAGTGGTATTGGTGGCTGTTTAAATTTCTTTCTCCTATATCTTGTAAATTCCTTTCATCTTTTCATCTTTAGTGAAGTCTGCTGTTTTTATTCACTTTTGTGTGATAATGTTGTGAAGAGAGAAGAGACATATTTGCCTGCTTTCCGCTGCCCTTAGGTCATTGTGCAGGAAGCAGCGTGGTGCTGGGGCAGCTTGCCCTGCATTGACCTGAGTGGCCTACACAGAACCCAGAGCCATGAGGAGGACGAGAACAGAGCTCAGAGGAGAAGATATCAGGGGAGAACCCAAATACAGGGGAAGGAAGACAACTCCCACTTCCTACCCAAGTATAGAGGGAGGCGACCCTTGAGGAAGAAGGGGAAACTGTCATTTGGGTTACAGCATATATTCCTTCATTATGGAAATAAGAGGAAAGAGAAAAGCAGTTGGTTGAGGGGGCTGATCTACACATCTAATTTTAACTTAATTAGTTTGGGTTAGCAGCAGGATATTCAAGTAGAGACTTCCCATAGATATGAGGACGTATGTGGAATAGAAAAGGTGAAACATTTAAGACCAAAGGTAAACTTTGAAATGTCTGAGCAGAATGAAACTTTTCCAGGTACACGAGGTCTTGGAGACCTAGACCAAGTCCTAGCCCTTTATTTTACACATGAAGAAACAGACCTGGAGCGTGGAGAGAGTCACTGATGCCCCCAAGGCCGCAGAGCTACTCGCCCTTAGATTCTCGGCTCAAAGCTACCTCTTCTGACTCGCAGGTCAGGGTTTGTTTTTGTTTATGTTTTTGTTTCCTATTTCCCAGGTGTCCTCTTCATCCTGGTAATTTGAACATTGGCCGTGGTGAACACACGAAAGGCCAATGCATAGGACACTCTGGGGAACACACAGACCAATACTCTATCACTGAGTTTTCTGGTGCCAGTTAAAGGTGAGTTTTACTTCTGGTTTTTAAAAAATAAAAAAAAAATTTTTTTTTTAAAGCAGAGTAATTACCAATGTTTGTGTAGGCAGGGCATTAAATCTCCAAGTCAAAACTCTCCCCTTTGTTTTCAGTGTTTTCAAAGACTTTAGGACTGCCTGGGCAAAGTGTAGCAAATGGTTTCCATTTAAAAGGGAACCTGAAATGGAGCCATGGAGCTTGGCCACTGTCCTCATGCTAAGTGATCCCAACAGGGGCAGCCCTGACCCCTTTGTTGAGGAGATATTTGCACAGGCTCCAGGAGACCAGGAACTTGAAGAGAAGAAACAAAGCAGGAAAGAAATATAGAAACATCTTAGGGACCAAATGAAATGGCCTCTGAATGGAAATCAGGAGAGCAAAGAGGGAAGAGTCAATGATTCTTAGTGCTCAGGTTTAAATCTCTTTCTTTATAGTGTTCATGTCTCTACACCCATTTTATCCACCCAGACTTGAGGGTTTGAGTTAGCATTTTAGCTGCTGGCCAGAGGGTCCAGCAAACAAAAAAAAGCTCTTAATGGCTCTCAAGTGCCATCTCTTTTCTGCAGGACAAGCTTTTCAATGTGAGCTCTCCTAAAGTGATTCACAGACCTCCTGACAACCTCAGACCGCACCCAGTGTTTTCTGAGGTCAGAGGTGTTAGCCCTACCTATGATGCTGTACTTTCAACAGTTAAACCTCATTTGTCAATGAGGAGTTGAGATAGCATAAAAATTAGCCCCAGGATGTGTTCAGACTTGCCTAGGCCTGCTGAGTGGTATGTTTATAGCAACAGGGCCCAGGCTGTGAGCATGTGAGGAAGCTGACAATGAAGCTTCTGGGGTCTGGATTGGGTCAACCTGTGCTTGGAACTCTCTGGAAAGCTTGGAGACACCATGCTTGTTTATTCTGAAATAGAAAGCCAAAAATACATTGGAGGGAGCTCTGTTCTTGTGTCATTGGAATTAGCCCGACAAGGAATTTTTCTTTAACCACAAGACAGAACCTCAATTTAAAAGCAAAACTGTTTTCTTCTCCCTACCATTCCTCAGTCCCAGTTAAATGTGCCAATTATTTGGACTTCTCAAGGCATAATTACTGTTCTCTTTCATTAATAATTTTTAAATGAAAAAGCACTTTTCCATAATTCATCACTACACATTCCAGTAAAAGTTGGAATGATATTTAAAAAGCATAGACTCCTTTCATGTGTTTCTAAGGCCCTGCCCATCTCTCTGACCTCACCATGTTACGTTCTCCCCAGTTCTTTGAGCTCCAGCCATAATGGCCTTTGGTTTAGTCACCGAGCACTGCAGATTCATCCTCCTTCAGGTCTTTGCACTTGCCGTTTTCTCTACCTGGAGCTGTCTTCACCAAGATCTCAGCATGACTAGCTCCTTACCATTTAGGTCTCAGTTCAACTGTCATCTCTCCAGAAAAACCTTTCCTGACTATTCAACCTAAAACATACCTCCAAGAATAGAAATATATGTGAATGTGTGTGCACATATTTTTGTTTATATATTTTTTAAAAGGTAGGATAAACAAAAAATTAATATAAATCGTGAGGGTTGGTGAGCACAGGATGGAGGGGACAGGGATGGAAGCTAAACTTTTCTGGATGTACATTATTTTGTGGCTTAGACTTTGCAAACATGTAGTAAGTGTTTTACAAAATTATAAATCAGAATTTTTTTTAAAAAAAAAAAGGATTTCCTGAAATTGTAAAGAAAACTTTTTAAATGAACTTAACTGTGCATTAGTTGGTCACTTAACTGTACAAAGGAGAATTATTTAGGGACTTTAAAACACAGTAATTTGACTGGAAATGCCTAGCAAAAGACACTCCAAAGATATCTGAAATGGCTTTTAGTAATCACGATATTAGCAATAACAGTGGTATTATTATTATGAGGTAATGTATATTTATAAAACAAAGAAAATAAATAATCTTAAGAATTAAGATTTTCAGCATTAGAGAAAATAGATACAAATAGAAAAGCAAATATGTCAAATAAAATCACTGTAATACTAATTTTGAATTTAATATTCCAACATTAGCTGGAATTTGGAATATTCATATGAATTCATGACGTATTGTCCTTTTAAAAAAAGAGTATTTCCTAGATCTGTTCTCTGAAGAGACAATGACTAATCCAGTAGCAATGGGCTCTCCTTTTGCTCAGACTGTGGTTTCTAAATACCATTTTACAGTATAAGAAACAGGGTCCTCTTTGGGAAAATAACAAAAAATATTCAAGATTAGTCTGAAACATCTTGTATCAAATGCTTCTCTTTTATTAGAAAGCAAAAAAACTGTCAGACTATTGGAGTCATGACTAAGGGGCTCAGGAACCAACTTCAAGAATCTTCCACTGGCCAAAGATGAGGTAATCTGAGCACCTATGCACTGAAACAGCAAATATGTTAAAATTCAAGGGTTCATAATGATACTTTAAAAAAAGACCCTCACAGGTCATCTTTGAAGTATGCTAGGGAACCAACTCTTTATTCTAAGAATAGGTAAAGAGAAATGTATTAGTCAGCCAAAGGGGTGCTGATGCAAAATACCAGAAATCAGTCGGTTTTTATAAAGAGTATTTATTTGGGGTAGAAGCTTACAGTTACCAGGCCATAAAGCACAAGTTACCTCCCTCTCCAAAGTTTATTGCCAGTGTTGGAGCAAGATGGCTGCCAACATCTGTAAGGGTTCAGGCTTCCTGGGTTCCTCTCTTCCCAGAGCTTGCCTCTCTCGGGTCTCAGCTGCTCTGTTATCTCCACAAGGTCAGCTATAGACTATTAGGTGAACAGCTTGTTTTTCTTCCCAGGGCCTTCTTTCTTTTCTCACGACCAAGCTCTTCTGTGTGCTTACTTCCCGGGGCTCCAGCACAAGACTCCAGCATCAAAACTCCAACATCAAAACTCCAACAACAAATCTCCAACAACAAAACTCCAACTAACTCCTCTGCTCTGCCATGTAGTTTTATCTCTGAGTCCCCACCCACCAAGGGGGCTGACTCAATGTCCTACTGACAGGGCCCAATCAAAGCCCTAATCATAATTTAATCACACCCAGGTACAGACCACTTTACAAACATAATCCAATATCTATTTTTGGAATTTATAAACCATATCAAACTGCTATAGAAAGAATTAAGCATTTGTTCTTCCTTTCTTCTATGAATTTTGATCCAAGGTAACCAAATAGAAGTTTAAAAAAATATTCTATTTAAAGAATCCCAACTAATAAATAAAAAACTAATGATATCTATGGTCAGGTGATTTTTTTAAATAATTTTTTTTATTTTTAAAAAAATACTTAGATTACGTAAATGTTACATAGAATATATCAGGGATTCCCATATGCCCCACTCTCCACAACTCCCTATTTTCCCACATTGGCAACATCTTTCATTAGTGTGGTACATTCATTGCAATTAATAAACACATTTTGAAGCATTGCCACTAAGAATGGTTTATAGTTTACATTGTAGTTTACACTCTCTCCCACTCAACTCTGTAGGTTATGACAGGATACATAATGGCCTTTATCTGTCATTGTAATGTCATTCAGGAAGGTTCCCAAGTCCCAAAAATGCCCCTGTACTACACCTGTTTTTCCCTCTCCCTACCCCCAGAACCTTCAATGGCCACTGCCTCCACATCAATGATCTTTCTTCCATTGCTAGAATCATAATAAGTCTGTAGTAGAATATTAGTAAGTCTACTTTAGTCCGTAGTTCGTTCCCCAATCCTGAGGACTCTGTGATGGTGATGCCCACTCCACCTTTAATTGAGGGGGGGCCTTTGACCCCATACAGCTGATGAATGGGACTCTCTTGTTTACAGTTGTAGACATTCTCAGGTCCTTGGTATGTTGTTTGTCCATCATCTCCTCCTTTGTCACAGTGGGTGTACATTCACACAATAACCAAAAGAATATCAAATTCACATCCTGGGGAGCTCTGTCACATTCTCTAATGGAACAGCAGGAATCCCCCAAGTACAGGGGCAATGACTAGTGAAGGAGGATGGTCCATTGATGGGCCCTTGACATTGATGACTATGCTTATGAGCCTTTGCTTTTGAAATTGAAACTTAGTCTAGTGTTCTAGAATGCCTAAGAGTTACTTACTGGGAACCTCCTTGTTGCTCAAATGTGGCCTCTCTCTAAACCAAACTCAGCATGTAAATGCAATAACTACCCCCCTGCATGGGACATGACTCCCAGGGATGAGCCTCCCTGGCACAGAGGGATTGCTACCAAGTACCAAAAAACAATGCAACTGGGAAAAAAAAAAAAAAAAAGACCTTCATCAAAAGGGGGAAAAGGTAAAGACAAATGAGTTTATATAGCTAAGAGACTTCAAAGTGAGTCGGGAGGTCATTCCAGAGGTAACACTTATGCACATCTCAGCAGGCTCTCATTGACAACCAAAGTAGACACTACCCCAAATAGAGGGGCTCCTGAGGGCTCTGGAGACATCCAGACACTATAGTCAAGGCAGATAGCTCAGGAGTTTGGTCCCTTGTCAGTGGGCCTTACTTTGGAATTTATGCTCCCCAGTGTGACAGAGTTGGACTCAGCTGTGGTTTCCCCTACACATGGCTCTTCTGTCCTTCTATTTGAATCTATAATTAGTACTAGAGTTGGTAGGTGTCTGGTCAAGAGACTTAAATCTTGAGGCTGTCCATGTGCCAGCTGGGCCCTGAATCTCAATGGTGTTGCAACACCTACTCTTCAGTTCATTGGACTCACCTAGGACAACTAACAAGGAGGAGATGATGGACAAACAACATACCAAGGAACTGGGAGTGTCTATGGTCAGGTGATTTTTGACAAGGCTGTTAAGCTCACTCACCCAGCTGGGCCAAAACAGTCTATTCAACAAATGGTGCTAGGAGAACTGGATATCCATATCCAAAATAAAGAAAGAAGACCCCTATATCACACCTTATATATATATATATAAATAACCCAAAATGGATTAAGAACCTATTTAGGCTACAACCATAAAATTCCTAGAAGAACATGTAGGAAAATGTCTTCAATATGTTTTGGTAGGTGGTAGTTTCTTAAACCTTACACTCAAAAAATGAGCAACAAAAGAAAAAAATAGGTAAATGAGACCTCCTCAAAATTCAACACTTTTGTTGCTTATAAGATTTTGTCAAGAAAGTAAAAAAGGCAGCCTATGCAATGAGAGAAAATATTTGGAAACCACACATCCAATAAGGATTTGATATCCATGTTATATAAAAAGATCATACAACTCAACAATAAAAAGACAAGCAACCCAGTTTAAAAAATGGGCAAAAGACTTGAACAGATATTTCTTCAAAAAGGAAATACAAATGGCCAAAAAGCACATGAAAATATGCTCATCATCACTAGCTACTAGGGAAACACAGATCAAAACTACAACGAGATACCATTTCATACCTTAAAGAATGGCCATTGTTAAAACAAAACAAACAAAGAACAAAACAGAAACTACAAGTGCTGGAAAGAATGTGGAGAAACAGGAACACTCCTTCACTATTGGTGGGAATGTAGAATGGTGCAGCCTCTGTGGAAGACAGTTTGGCAGTACCTCAAGAAGCTCAATATAGAATTGCTTTATGATCCCATTATAAGGAATATGCTCAGAAGAACTGAAAGCAAGGAAGCTAACTGATATTTGCACAATGATGTTCATAACAGCATTATTTACAATTGATAAAATATGGAACCAGCCCGTGTCCATCAACCAATGAATGGATAAACAAAATGTGGTATATATACACAATGGAATACTATTCAGCTGTAAGAAGAAATGAAATTGGTTTGCATATGACAATGTGGATGAACATAGAGGATATTGTGTTAAGTGAAATAAACCAGACACAAAAGGACAAATATTGTATGGTCTCACTAATATGAACTAAATACAATGAGTAAACTCTAGAATATAGGTTACTAGGAAATAGAAGGTGAATTCAGAATGGGAGATGATGCTTAATGTATATAGCATTATTAAGGTTAATTGTAAAAGTGCGGAAATGAATAGATTTGAGAGTAAAACATTATAATGAGTATAACACACTGCTGATTTATAAATGTGATTGTGGCTGAAAGGGGTAGTCTGTGGAAGTAAATGTCAATTGAAAAGGAACTAGAGAATAATCTAGGGTATGTCTAACATAGTGATTTCAGTGGTGGATGAAAATTGTGGTTAATAATATGCTTTTCTTTTACAAAGTGCTAAGAAACATGGGAAAATTACAACTAATGTAACTTATGGATGATAGTTAAAAGTAATATTGTAACATTTTACAGCAATGGCAAGAAGATATTTTTTTAATACTAAGTGATAACAATAAGGGGGTATAAGGGGATATGGGATTTTTCCATTTGGAGTAATGAAAACATTCTAAAATTGACTGAGGTGATGACAGCAAAACTCTGATGAATATGAGAGCCACTGAGTGAACACTTTGAATAGACTGTACAAAACATGGGACTACCACACAAGGAATCTAGTGGTAGATAGATGATGGAATGTGGTTAACAAGACAAATCTGAGAACGTTTTCTCCAGAACAATAACAAATATATGATATTAAATAGGGTGTTAATAATTAGGTGAGTTGGTGGAAAAATAAACCAAATGTAAGACATGGGCTGTCATTAATAGTAATATTTTGACGATGCTCTTTCATAGTTTGCAACAAATGTTACAATATCACATATGCAAACAATATTCACATAATGGATCTAGGCCAGCAGTTGGCATACTACAGTCCTCTGGACAAATCTTGCTCACAGTCTGTTTTGTAAAGCTTGTAATTTAAGAATGGCTTTTACATTTCTAATGGTTGGAAAAAAGAAAAAGAACATACCATGTTGTGAAGATTGGATAAAAGTCAGGCTTCAGGTTGACCGAGATAGTGGCATAAGACATTCCAGGATGCTGTTCTCCCACAGAATTTTGGGACAACTAGCAAAAACTGGCAGAGCCATCTTCCTCAAAACTCCAGAAAAAAAATTAATCTGGGCAAATGCTGAATCAAGAAAGCATAGCTTTAAAAAGGATAGGAGAAGCTTGTTCCACCATTGCTGGCTCCTTCCACCCATTCTCCAGCATGGTGGGGAACCAGCCTGCACCCACATTATGGGTCCCTGGCCCTGTTCCAGAGACAGCAGAGTAACTCGTATGTACACACTGGGCTGCCTGTATATTGGTGTGCATCTATTGGAAGGCAGCCTGAAAGACTGAATTAGGAAACTCATCTCTAGTTCACCCTCCTAGAACTTGCTCTGCAGGCAGAAGCAGCTTGTGGATGGCTAAAGCAGTGTAAGAAAGAAGCCAAACAGCCTGGGGCTACAATAGAGCACCTGGGAGAGGAAGAAAGTCTACTTCATAGGGAGTAGAGGGAGCATCCAAATTCCTGTTACTAGGAGAACTCATAAGACCACAAGCAAGCACAAGTCCAGGACAAGATACAGGCTCAGAAAAGATAGGCAGGACCCTGTTTTTGCCTTGGGCTGATCTTGGTAGGAGGGCTGAACCCTAAAGGAGAGCACTGGCCAATGCAAAGCCAATTTTCAAAGACTGTGAAAGGTATTTCTGCATTGGTTTATTTGTTTTTTGTTAGCTCCTAGCTCAAGGAAATTTCTGACATACCACCAGCTGGATACAAACTTAAGGAACAGACAGCTCAAGGACTAAATCCCAGAGGTAACACATAAAATATTAAAATGTACAGTGTGCAACAAAAGATTCAAGACAAACAAAGAAACAGGAAATGGTGGCCCATCCAAAGGAAAAGATAAAAATTCAGAAACCATCAGGGAAGCATACCAGACTTTGGACATACCAGACAAAGACTTTAAAAATATGATCCTCAATATGCTCAGGGAGATAACGGAAAACACATTGAAAGAACTAAAGGTTATCAGGAAAGCAATAAAGGAACAATATGAGAATCTCAATAAAGAGATAGATATTTTTAAAAAAAGAACCAAACAGAAACATTGGAGTTAAGACCACAATAATTGAAATGAAAAATTCCCTTGAGGTTTTCAATAACAGAGTAGAGTTGGCAATAAAAAGAATCTGTGAACTTGAAGGAGAGGCTATTGAAAGGATTCAGGCTGAGGAACTGAAGAAAAAAAAAAAATGAAAAAAGTGAGTAGAGCTTACAAGAACTGTGGGAAACCATACAGCATACCAATATATTCATTTTGGGTTATCAAGGAAGATGGCAACAGAGTAGGAAACTCTAACAATCAGCTCATCTCACAGGGCAACAAATAATCTGACAGGATCTGTCTCGATCAACTGTTTGGGGGACTCTGGAGACCAGAAGAATACAGTGCACCATCTAGGGAAGAACAGGAAGAGGTGACTGACAATCTGCAGTGAAGATTAGTGAGTAGATTCCTCCACCTTGTAGAGGTGGTTGCCCATCTCCCACTGGTGAGGTGGGCTTTCTCAGGACCCATTCCCTGGCTTGAAGCAGAAGCTCTCTTTTTCAAAAGCAGGGGAAGGGAAGTGGCCTGGCACCAACTACCGCTGTTGACTGGCAAATTCAGCTAGCTGGATTCCAATCTTGAGTACAGCTGAGGTTTAAACCTGCCCAAGCCACAAAGAAGCCAGCAGCATTTGTTCTGTTTCCACCCCAGGCAGGAGAGGAAGCAGGGGTGATTGAAAAACACACTGGTCCCCCAGGACAGTAGGGATCAGATCCAGCATGCCCAGTTTGGAAAGCCACTGCTTATGTCCCCACACCCAGCAGGAGTGGAAATTGTGTGCAGTTTGAATATTTTATCGGGGGCAGAGCAGGCAGATTCATACTGGGCCCCAACCCCCTGGAAGGAGGGGAAGCTGGCACTCTCTCACAAACAGTGTGGGCAGACCCACCCAGTCCACCTTGAAGGGCTGCTGCACACTGAGCCCCAACATGTCCCTAGATGGAAAGGAAGCTCATACTCTCTCTTGGACAGTGCATGCAGATTCACCCCATCCTCCTTAAAAGGACTGCGGCACTCTTGGCCCCAACACACTCCTGGATGGAGTGGAAGTGAACACTCTTTCATGGGTAGTGTGGGCAGATTCACCCCACACACCTTGAACAACTGCTGCACTCTCATCTCCAAGATGCCCTAGGAAGGAGAGGAACCAAGAGTGGTCTGATCACTCTCTCTCTCAAGACAGTGCTGGCAAAGTCACCCCACCCATCTGGGGGGGGGGCACACAGCACAGGGGGTGGAAGTTGATCAGAGAACTCAGATCTCAGGGGCTAGGAGCTGTGCAATAGTTTCATCCTGGGTAGGCTGGCAACATCAGCATCAAACACATCCCCACCAGGAGCCAAGTCAGCTGAAAATTAAAGGTACAGAATAACCTTAGGGCAGCAGGGAGCAACTGGATAAAGAGTGCTACCTACTGGGTACTTTAGGAAAGCCTAGACTGGGAGAGACATCAAAGAGAAGATTGGAGGCCTTTAGGGTCTCTTCTCTACAGCACATTGGAGTCAATCTACCATCCCTTCATAGGTTTCCTGAGCCTGTTTTGGTTGGAAAACCAAAGTTGGGAAGGTTGTCTCCAGGGAGACACTTCTACCAAAATTAGCGCTCCGGGAAATAGCAGAAAGACAAAAGGAGGATTAAAAGTATACAGAGGAAAATTTAAAAAACAAACAGACTAACATTCACAGAAGAGGAACAGGAGAAGCTTTAGCAAAAAGCCAATGAATAAGAAAGTCATAGGCTAAAGAGAGAAACTGAACACAGAATAAACACATTAAAAAATCAGATGCCAAGACACCAGCAAAAAATTACAAGCCACACTAAGAAACATGAATATATGGTCCAACCAAGGAACAAATTAAGCCTTCAGATGAAACACAGGATTTGAGACAACTAATCACAGATATCCAAACAAAATCTCCTTAGTAAATTTAATAAAATGGCTAAAGATATTAAGGATATTAAGAAGACACTGGTTAAACACAAAGAAGAATTTAAAAGTTTGCAAAAAAAAAATAACAGATCTTATGGGAGTGAAAGATGCAATGGAAGAGATTAAAAATACATTAGAGGCATATAACAATAGATTTGAATTGGTTGAGGGCAGAATAAGTGAGTTGGAGGACAGAGCATCTGAATTTGAAAAGACAGGAGAACAGAAAGAGAAAAGAATGGAAAAAATGGAACAGGGTCTCAGGGAATTGAATGACAATGCAAAATGCACAAACATACACATGATAGGTGTCCCAGAAGGAGAAGAGAATAGAAAAGGGGCATAAAAATATATTTGAGGAAATAATGACCAAAAATTTCCAAGCCCTTTTGAAAGACATAAATATCAACATCCAAGAAAGACAATGCACCCCAAACAGAATAAATCTGAACAGACCTACTCCAAGACATGTACTAATCAGAATGTCAAATACCACAGATAAAGAGAGAATTCTGAAGGCAGCAAGAGAAAAACAATCCTTCATATACAAGGGAAGCTTGATAAGACTAAGTACCAATTTTACATCAGAAACCGTGGAGGTGAGAAGGCAGTGGTATGATATATTTAAAGTTCTGAAAGAGAAAAACCGCCAGCCAAGAATTCTGTATCCAGCAAAACTGTCATTCAAAACTGAGGGTGAGGGGAAGATGGTAGATTAGAAAGACTCAAGACTCTCTCCTCTTACAGAAAAATAGCTAGAGGACAGGCAGAAATGACCTGGGGAAAAAAAGTTCCAGAGTGTAGGACACCAGGGGAAATCTGGACAATGCCCAGAGGAGAGGCACAGGCAAGGACCTTCAGCGTTAAGAGAATGAGTAGACTGCAGCTGCAGCTGCCAGTGCCCCTCCTCCACCCTACAAGCAGAAAGCTTTGATTTCTCTGGCCTCTGGCCCGAGGCTGCAAAAAGGCCACAGGGATCCACCTCACCGGGAAATGGGAGAGGGTTACAGCCTAAGGCTGATTCAGCCTTTGACCCACAGATTTAGTCTCCTGTGTCTCAGGAGCCCTTCCAGGCCAGGTAGGGAGGTGCTATTGTTTGCCTTGGGAGGCAGCAGGGGACTAAAGAGATCGGACCCTCTCAGTCTCCTTCTCTACTGACCAGGACTGGTTGTTAAGGATGCAGAGGGGAGTGGAATTATTTCCTACTCAGGAAAAGAGGGGGGACTGCCAGCAAGCATTGGAGAACTGCCACTGAGAAAGTTTGAAATACAAGGCTTTTAGCCTCCAAGTAGGAAACTCTGTCACATTGATCCAATCTGTGCTGCAGCCAAACACATGCTGACCAGGCCTTGAATTGAGAAGCATGCTGAAGAGTGCCATCTGCTGGCAGACCAAGGAAGTACATGTGAGGGAATTAAAAGTAATAATTCCCACCACTAAATCTGTACAAAAGAGAGAGAAATTGAGAAACAGAGTAAATTTACCATCATAAATCAGATGCCTAGACATCAGCAAAAAATTACACCCCATACTACAAAAACTGAAGAAATGGCCCAAGCAAAGGAATATGTCATATACCCAGATGAGACATAGGATTTGAGACAACTAATCAATGAGATTCATACAAATTTCCAAAATGAAATTAATGAGTTGAAAGACAATATGGCTAACGAGATAAAAGACATCAAGAAGACATTGAGTGAGCACAAAGAAGAATTTGAAAACCTGAATAGAAAAGTAACAGAGCTCATGGAAATAAAAGACACGATAGGTGAGATCAAAAACACATTAGAGGGAAGAAGATATGGCTCAAGCAATTGGGCTCCTGCCTACCACATGGGAGGTTCCTGGTTTAGTTCCTGGTGCCTCCTAAAGAAGACAGTGAGCTGGCATGACAGGCAGGCATGGCAAGCTGATGCAACAAGATGATGCAATAAGAGACACAAGAAGAAAAACATAATGAGAGACACAACAAACCAGGGAATGGAGGTGGCTCAAGTGATTAGGTACCTCCTTCCCACATTGGAGGTCCCAGGTTCGGTTCCCAGTGCCTCCTAAAGAAACAAGGAAGATAGACACAGCAAGTGTGAAACAATGAGGGGGTAGGGAGAAATAAATAAAAAGAAAAAAAAAACACATTAGAGGAAAGTGGATGTGGCTCAACTGGTTGAGCACCTACTTCCCACATGGGAGGTCCTGGGTTTGATCCCCGATACTTCATAAAAACAAACAACAAGCAAATAAAATGAAAAAACCAACTCACAGGAGCCAATGTTCTACCCATATACGAGGTCCTGGGTTCAATCTCTGGCTCCAGTACCTCAAAATAAATAAATAAATAAAAATAATAAAAATAAAAAACACATTAGAGGGGAGAGGGTGTAGCTCAGTGATTGAGCACCTGCCCTGGGTTCAATCCCTAGTACTTCCTAAAAAAATTTTGAGGCATACAACAGCCTTGACTTGAAATGACAGAAGCACGACTAAGTGATACAGAAAACAGAACAGCTGAAATTGAGTAGAGAAAAGAACAGAGAAAGAAAAGAATTGAAAAAATTGAACAGGGGCTCAGAGTTGAATGATAACATGAAACACAACAACATACATGTCATGGGAGTTCCAGAGGGAGAAAAGAAGGGAAAAGAGGCAGAAAGAGTATTTGAGGAAATAATAGCTGAAAATTTCCCAACTCTCACAAAAGAAATGAACTTACGTGTCCAAGAAGCACAGCATACCCCAATCAGAATAAATCTGAATAGGCCTACTCTAAGACACATACAACTCAGAATGTTAAACATCAAAAATAAAGAGAAAATTCTGAGAGCAGTAAGGGAGAAACAAACCATCACATACAAGGAATGCCCAATAAGACTCAGTGTGGATTTCTTATCAGAAACTATAGAGGCAAGAACACAGTTGTATGATACAATTAGGATACTGAAAGAGAATAATTGCCAGCTGAGAATTTTTTATCTGGCAAAACTGTCCTTTAAATATAAAGGTGAATTTAAAATATTTGCAAACAAACAGAAAGTAAGAGAGTTCATAAAAAAGAATCTGTGGGAAGCAGATGTGGCTCAACCAGTTGGGTGCCTGCCTACCACATGGAAGGTCCCAGGTTCCAGTCCTGGTGCCTCCTAAAAGAAGACAAGCAGATGTGGCCCACGCTGCAATGAGCTAGATGCCGTCCTCACCACAAACAAGCTACATACCACCCCCACTGCAAAAGAGCTAGATACCGCCCTTGCTGCAAGGAGCAGATGCCACAAGCCAGCAGATGCTGCAGCCTACGGGGAATGAATGTGGCTCAGGCCATTGGGCCTCCTGGAGAAGGCAAGCAAACAATGAGCAGACAGATGAGAGAACCATTTGAGGTGGGGGGATAAATAAAGAAAAATTAAATAAATAAATTAAAGAAAAAATGAAAAACAGTCTGCCATTGGGCCTCCTGGAGAATGCGAGCAAACAATGAGCAGACAGACAACAGGACCATTGGGGTGGGGGTGGAATAAATAAAGAAAGATAAAGTAAATAAATAAATCTTAAAAAAAAAAAAAAAA